>JALBCR010000815.1:280000-390955 GCA_030710515.1 Abscondita cerata
GGAACAGCACAAACGTTCCGTTTGTTGTTCGGATTGTGGAAATCATAAAAGATCGTTTGTCGTTCTGTTTGACTTTCGGTTCGTTGTTATGTTTGTTGCTCGGTTTGTTGTTCAGGTGTGTACGAAGCTTTACAACTTAAGCAACAATTTTTTGGCGAATAAAGATTAGTTTGTGATGTAATATTAGAAACACAAATTTATATCATATCAAATTTATGACAATTTAAAAACCAAGAACGTGTATGTTATTGCTAAGAAATTATTAAGGAAAAAGCGCAATTGCAGTGTAAATATTTATAATTAGATATTTCGAAAGTTTATAAGTCCTCTATTGTAATCTTAATACTTAAAAGAAAATCCTGTCCATTAGCATTATAAGGAAATGGCTTTTACTTTATGAATAAGTTTCAATAACAATAGAATATCCTTGCTTGTTTAATTTACTTCCTTTGAGTCATATTGCTCTAAGGGTTGTTACATTGGTCATTAGAAGTATGTAATAAATAAACAATTACCTACTGTTTGAGAAGGGGTAGTGTGAACCAATAAATAAAGTAAGAAATGTAAATTCCATTTTAGTTTAAAATTTCAAGTGTTGTGAAAATGCCACCTCATCTCGGTGCTGATTTGAAAGCGCGGATTGTTTCGGAATTAGCGGCGGGCCGTAGCGTGCGTGAAATTTCACGTATGTTAGATATACCAAAAAGCACCGTAGGGCATTACCGAGTAAAATGGAATCTTGAACACACTTTGGAAAGAGCCATCGGAAGTGGTAGACCTAAAGTATCTACACGTGCTCAAGATCTCGAGTTGTTTCATTACGTAACAGAACAACCATTTGCTACATACTCCAGGGCTATAGCAGATACACATTTTCCCGGATGCCGTATAACTGCACAAAAAGATTAAAGGAGATGGGAATAAAGAAGTATAATGCTGCTGCGAAAGAAGTTCTCAGTGACGAAAATATGAGACGTCGTCTGGAATTTGCAAGGCGATATGTGAACGAACCTTTGGAATTTTGGAATCGAGTGATTTTTAGCGACGAAAAAACGTTCAATAGCCGCAACGATGGACCACTAAAAGTTTTTAGAATGGAAGGAACTCGTTACGAAAATAATCACATATGTCCTAAAAAACGAAGTGGTTATTTTTCTGTGAATGTGTGGGGTTGGGTTAGCGCGCGGGGTCCAGGAGTTTGTTGGGCTATCGATGGACGTCTTGATTCTGCTGCGTATTTAGATATTTTGGAAACTATTATGAAACCTTCAGTCGAAGTGTTTTATCCAGACGAAGATTATATTTTCCAACAAGTAAGTATTCTTATTTCACTATACTTTCTCCAAAAAAATAGTTCGGGATCTGTTGAATTAACATTTTCATAATGTATTTTTGTTGTTAAAGGACAACGCCCTATTCATACTTCGCGGGTTGTGCGCAATTGGATACGAGAAAATAACTTGGAGCTGTTACCCTGGCCAGCAAAAGCCCAGATTTTAACATTATCGAAAATGTTTGGGCTCGAATACTTGCTGTTATCCGAAGACAACAAGGGCCAAATTTTATACCAGTAAACCGTAATGCACTAATTGCAGCCATTGATACCGCATGGGAAACGATTAATATTAATTATTGATTGATACCTTGATAGCGTCAATGAGCAGACGTCTCCAAGAATGTATCAATAATAATGGAGGTCACACCCATTATTGATTTCTTATATTTATTTATATAGTAATACCTTTATTTAAAAAAAAAGTTTTCATTTAATTTTAAACTATAACTTGGTATCTTAATTATAATTATGTAATAAATTCTTGTCAAAAAACTAAATATATACGTTGACAATAAGAATTGCCTTAGTTTTTATTTTCACTTTTTATATTAACTACAGAAAAAAATGAAACGTCATAAAATATACATTTTGTAAGGACTAAATATTATGAATGAGAGTTAAGAGTTTTAATAACTTACAATAATTAGTAGGTTAGATTTATTTAAAAATAAGTAATAATCAGTCAACCCAAATAACCATGTTTAGTTTTTTGATTTAATTTAAAAGTTATTGCTTGTAGACGTTTTTAAATCAAAATTATTTCTAATTTTATTTTGTAAACATTTCCTAAACAAAATTTTGATTCGATAATTAATCGAGCTATGGTGTTTAATTAGCGATACCTTCAAATATATTCTTTAAAGAAAAAAATTAAGTAAGCAACGTAAATTACCTATTTTCTAAAACGTGCTTAGTGTAATGATTCATTCTACAGTCCTTCTATAAGATAACCCGTGCTGAGACTACCTGCTGTTAGAATTGTAAATGATACCCTTAAGCCCGCTTCACAATGTGCAAACTTTTGTTTACAGAAACTGTGGTGTCCAAGTTTTAAATTTCATGAGTGTACATGACGAATTAATGAATTAATTTTTTTTGTGCCTATACCGATTTTATTTATTTTAGACCGAATGAATTAAACTTATATTTTTTGCGCTACAATTTTAAATTTATTTTACAATTCGACGAGCTACAATGTGATTTAAACAAAAGTGAATTTGTAATAAGTAACTAAAGAATACGACAACGTGTTTGTGGTTTAAACGTTTGTAATACATCGATGTACTGTTTTAAACACCAACAAGTATTAAAATCAATTAAACATTATAATTACACTTAGAAGTGCGTACAATTTTTTTTCAAATATTGGGTTTTCCGTCACAATCGGCCATACTAGTACCGTTGATTGTAATATTATTTTACAATCAACGCTGGTACCAAAAAGGAATATGCTCTTTGCTAGTACAATGCGTTGGGTGAGTGCGCAAGTTTCATTAAAGCCCAAAAAATCCCAGGAGTGAAGTTTCTGAATACGTCTATTTTCTGTGGTTATACACTTAAATTAGTGTTAGTTACAAAGTACACACAAAAAATGAGAAGAACTACGAAATAGAATAACTTTATTGTTGCCATATTTTCCATCGATTGGTTTTCTTTAAGTACCTATTTAATTTCCGACAGTTCCAACCAAATAAATAAACTAGAAAAATTACTCTTAATTATTCTTTGCTGATTTGCTAAAGGTGTAAATTTGGTATTAGATGTCAGATCTTTTCTTTTATTCTGTTAATTAAAATTTTTCCCACAAATATTCTTTTCACTTGTCACAATTGCCTCAAATGTAGTACTTCTTGGTTTAAATACTTTAGAATTGTATAAAAATGTATCTGCTGTTGTACTGCGGCTGACAAAAACATTATTAATAATAAACTTCTAAGATTTTATTTACTCTCTTTAATATAACAACAGATATAACAGTATAATACATCAAAACTTTAGAAATACTTGAGAAGGAAAGTAAACAAACCGTTTTGTATGTCCTTTGTTGCGACTATTACAGCAAAATATTTGTTTGCATTACTCGCCGAAAATTCAACACATGTTGATCAAATCCGTATCGACAAGTGTATTTCATTCAACAAAATAAATTAATAGCCAAAAACGAATAAAGTGTTTGGCCTATTAGGCCAATTAAGAGCATGCCGAAAGAAAGAAATTTGCATCGCATTCATAGTTTTAATATCATCTAATTTGCAAAAAATTGCAGTAATACATCTAAATAGCGGTCACTAAAATTTGCTGCAAAACTGACCGGTATATGGAGATGGTCGTTAATGGAAAGAAAAAAATTTATTTCTGTTAGTTGTTTATTAAAATCTTTTAAGTATGGAACATAATACTGGGTTTGCTATAGGGTGCTATATATCTGCATTAAAAAATAACTATAAATGTGCTGATGCAATATTAAACAATTAGAAGATATAATAATGAAAGAGTTATACATATTAAACACATAATACATATTGTTATGATTGAATTGAGAGTTTTTAACCTGACTATAATTGCTCAAACACTCAATACTAATATTTTTTTCTTTTTGTTGTCAAATCCAATTTTTTTCTTATATCCCAGTTAGCTTATTTTCAAGCACTTAGCACATGATACAAAAATCCCATTCTTTCAAATCTTCGATTCCAAAAAATACCTTACATAAATTGTTTAATATAAATTTGAATGAAATAAAATAAATCAAAATGCCAAACAAAAAAAATTCAACTACTATTATTCAATTTTTTAAGTGAAGTTTTTGATAAAAATAAAACACAACAACTCCAAATAAAAAACTTATCTGAAAAATTATATCCTCCGTGTGTCCATCCAGATAACCTCTTTTCTTTTTACAAACCCAGCGCATCCAGACCGTTCAAAAATAAACTCCGTTCCCCTCAACTTAGGGTAAGTCCAACTTTAAAAAAAAACAACCCGTACTTTATTGCTTCTTGCCTCCATTATCCGTAAATGTAAACCGCACAACTTTGTTTTTTATATCATCCCATCAATCAAAACAGCATTTGTTCAAATTATATTTTTACTAATTTTCAATCTATCAAAAACAGTATTTTGTTTTTAATTATTTTTTTTATATTAACTTGTTAATTATTTTCGTTACTAACTAACTATAATCGTTGATTGAAATATTGAAAAGATAGTCAACCGCTTGTATTTGTTGTATTATGGATGAATTATATATGTTGTTGTGTTTTGTTTATTTTTTTTATTGTATTAAAATAAATTATAATATATAAATTTTAAATATAATAATTAATAGTTGTAAATATTTTTTTTTTTAATTTATTATGTATATAAATATGAAAAAATTTAAAAAAAAAAATTTTCCATCCATCAACCATACCTCCATTTCTTATTTTAAATAAATTTTTTAAAAATATAAAAAAATATAAAAAAAAAAAAATTTTTTTTTAAAAAAATTTGGTTTGGTGGGGGTAAAAAAAAAAAAAAAAAATTATTTTAAAAAAATTTTTTATTTTTTTTTTTTTATTAAAAAAAAAAAAAAAAAAAATTATTTATTATTTAAAAAATTATAAAAAAAAAAAAAAAAAAAAAAAAAGAAAAAAAAAAAAATAAAAAAAAAAAAAAAAAAAAAAAAAATTTTTTTTTTTTTTTTATAAAAATTTTTTTTAAAAAAAAAAAAAATTTAAAAAAAAAAAAAAAAAAAAAAAATAAAAAAAAAAAAAAAAAAAAAAAAAAAAAAAAAAAAAAAAAAAAAAAAAAAAAAAAAAAAAAAAAAAAAATAAAAAAAAAAAAAAAAAAAAAAAAAAAAAAAAAAAAAAAAAAAAAAAAAAAAAAAAAAAAAAGAAAAAAAAAAAAAAAAAAAAAAAAAAAATTTAAAAAAAAAAAAAAAAAAAAAAAAAAAAAAAAAAAAAAAAAAAAAAAAAAAAAAAAAAAAAAAAAAAAAAAAAAAAAAAAAAAAAAAAAAAAAAAAAAAAATTTTTTAAAAAAAAAAAAAAAAAAAAAAAAAAAAAAAAAAAATTGTTAATAAAAAAAAAAAAAAAAAAAAAAAATATTTTAAAAAAAAAAAAAAAAAAAAAGATGAAAAAAAAAAAAAAAAAAAAAAAAAAACCATCATTTCAACTTTATCATTCAATTCAAATAAACATTTACACATAAAAAAACTATAACAACTAAAACATTTTGCATTTTGTTCCAAATTATATCGAGCATTTTTTACTTAACTTTATCAGTCAATCAAAAACATATTTTGTTTTAAAAGAAAATCTCAAGAAAATTACGGGGTTCTTTAATTTATTTTTTTATATTAACTTGTTAATAATTTTCGTTACTAACTAAGAAAGAAAAAGAAAAGATATAAGAAATTTATTAGGAAATTGTGTTTATTGATTTGGTTTTTAGGAAGGGGTTTGGAGGAATTTTTTTTTTTTTTTTTTTTTCATTTTTTTTTTTTGTTTTTTTTTTTTTTTTTTTTTGTTTTTAGTTGTTGATTTTTTATATATAGTATGTTGTGGTTTGTTTTTTTTTTTTTTTTTTTTTTTTTTTTGTGTTGGGGAGTGAAAGGAAGAGAGGAAGAGAAGTGGGAAAGAAAGGGGGAGAGGGGGGGAGAAGGAGGGGGAGGAAAAAAAGGAGGGGGAAAAAGGGAAAAAAAGGGGAAGGGGGAAATGTTTATGGGGGGAAAGAAATTTTGGGAGGGAGAGAAAAAGTAGAATTTTAGAGAATGAGGAGGAATGTTGGAAAAAGGAAGGGGAGGAAAAAAGAAGAGAAGGAGGGAAAGAAGAGAAGGAAAGGAAGAAAAGAGAGAAAAAAAAAGGAAGGGGGTAATAAGAAAAAAAGAGAGTTTTAAGATGAAAAATTTGAAATTTAAGGGGGGAAAGTAAGAGAATTAAAAGAGTGAGAAAGGAAGAAAGGAAAGAAAGAGAAAAGAAAGAGGGGGGGAAAGGAAAAAAAAAAAAAGAGGGGAGTTTTGGGAGAAAGTAAAAGAAAGGATTTTGGGGAGAAAAAATTTTTAAAATTGGTGGTTGTAATTAAAATTATTAAATTTGTAGGTTTTTTTGTAAAAAAAAAATGTTAATAAAAAGGGTGGGGGAGAAGATATAGAAAAAGTTAGAGATTGGGGAGAGGGAGAGAGGAAAGAAAAAAATTAAAGAGAGAAAAAAAGAGAAAAAAGAAAAAAAAAAGAAAAAGGAAAAGAGAAAAGAAAAAAAAAAGAAAAAAAAAGGAGGAGGAAAGAGAGGAAAGGGGGGGGAGAAAGAGAGAAAAGTGGGAAAGGAGGAAGGAAGGTTTTGAGAGAAGGGGAGAAGGGAAGGGAAGAAAGAAGAGGGGAGAAAAAGGGAAGAGGGAAGAGAAAGGGGGGGGAGTGTTAGTTAAAAGGAAGAAGAGAGAGGGAGGTTTGTAATGGAAATGGGGGGGGGGTGAGGGGGAGGGGAGAGAGGAGAAGAAGGGGGGTGAGGGATAAGGAGGGGGGGGAAAAAGGGGGGAGGGGGGGGGGGGGGGGGGGGGGGGACTATAATATTATTCCTTAATAATCATCAAACTTCTCCATCTCGCATGCCATCTAACGTCAATTTTTCCTAACACCACCGCAACCAACGTTTCACAAAATGTTGCTGCACAACCTCAAGTAACTTTAACAATGATAAGTTATTCTCCTTAAAATAAATTAATTACATTTTTTTAGGTTTTTTTATAGAAGATTAGATTCTATCTTATTGAAGAACTTCAAATACTTAACTAAAATTATTTTGCTAGTAAAAATAAGCTTTAGCTAAGACATAATAAATTTAATCATAACATTAACTCCCTTCAAATTGCGTATTAAAAAATAAACTGCACTTCAAATTTTTTTTATTAAGTAATTTCACTATTTTTAACTTGTTTAATCTATAACATTTGAAATGAATTTAAAATGCTTGTAACTGCATTATTGCAAACAAAAATTTCTATAACTATTCATATATTTTTTAAAAAATTCTAACTAACCTTAATTTATCTTTATTATCAATTGTTATCATTCACACTCATTTATTCTTATTTCAATAATCCTCACTTATCATCTATCTTATTTCCCTTTTTTTTTTCTAACACACTTGTTGAGTTCTTATTGATTTCCTTCCTTATCATTAATTAATACTCATTTTGTCACTTGCTTTAAAATATTGTCTTGTCTTCTTTCCTATTCTTTTAAAATCTTCATCATTTTGTTTTTCTTTCTTCAGGTTTCAACATAATAATCCTTTATTTAAATTTCATATTCCCTTATCACATCTTTTACCTTTAAACATTATTTCCTTAGACTTTATAACTTTCCTCTTCATAATTATTTACTTCGTCCCTTTCCTTCTTCATAAAAAACTTTAATTCCATTGCATTAATCTTAATCTATCCTTTCTTTAAACTTCGTATACTTCTTATAAATTCAAATTCTTGAGATTTCTTAATCTTCTTTTTTCTCTTTGTTGCATCTAAGCTTTGTAACACTTATTTGATTATATTAATTTGATTTCCTTCCATGATTATCGATCATTGTTTCTTCTTTAATCCGCTAAACAACTTAATTCTATTTCTTAACATCTAGTTTTCATTCACACTTTTTAATAGCTACTTCTTAAACTTTACCATAATTCTTTTAATTCATTAATTGTCTGTTTACATTGCTTTTTTCAACTCTTTTTTCTCCAATATTTTATATTTTTACAGGAGGAGGATGAGCTCTTATATATTTTTTGCATTTTTCTCTCTAGGGGTGCTTGTTCTACTTTGATCGCATTGTTGGCTCTTTTTTCCTCCCCGGTATTCTGACCGGTGAGATGTACTTCGTTGTTAGATGATCACATCGATCCAATGCTACTTGGAACATGAGTTGATATTCCAACAAAACTGAGCTCCATCATAATTGTTTAAGCACACTTGTTCGTAATTTTCAACACCTAATAAAATTTCTTTTAAACGATATTTCTCAGGAATTAATTATCTGATTTGAAAAAAAAAAATAAATGTTGAATAGTGCATTGAAAAGGCCTTTAGAAGTTACCTATAGTTAGTTAGTTGTAAATGTATTAGACGTTTTATTTACGTTGGTCCTTGTCACTTCATGTGACGTCATCAAATAGAGATGTTTGGCACGAGTAATACTTCCATATATTTAAATGTAACAAATCACGGGAGCGAATTTAAAATTTAGTAAAAATGGCAATTACTGTATAAGTTGAATCCCCGATTACATAAATACATAAATAGTTCATTAAGGCTGTTCTCTCAGGGAGCTATAAAGTTTATGTAAATTTATCTCGCTTATTTTTAGAAATGTTTTCCTAATTTTGCACAAACATATAGCTAACATTATTATTTATGTCGTGCAGGAGCTATTTTTTTAAATTTTCGTCTTCGTTGTATTTAATTTAATTAAAACGTAAAATAACAGAAAAATGGATTTCCTTATAAGCCCAAATTTCGACTCCTGCGCGACATAGATAATAATTTTCTGACAACCCTACTTTTTTTTTAATTTTTACTTAAAAATCTATGAGAAAAATTAACATTAAGTAAACGATAAATACTGAAAACTCTTGGAGAATTGTGAAATGAATTTACTCGCGGGCAAATTTTTCTGAGCGCAACAGGCCAGACTTGGAAGCCGATAAATAATATATTGTTGAATTGTTGATGCCAATTTTTTTGTACATGACGTGCATTTTAACAGTTTTATAAACCAAAAAAAACAACAAATAGCTATTTATGTAACAAGAAATAAAAATAGTGAACCGCCTACTAGAACCCGAGTGATAGAACAGCCTTAATATAATTATACTAACATTACACTTGCATCAATGTGTTTTTACCACATAACTAAAATTAATCTTAGGATTAACAATACATTTTTCGATCACAAACCAGCATATAAATATACATTTGAGAACAGCAGGGATCAGAAATCCATGATTGACTATATATTAACCAACCAAAAAGTACACCCACTTCAAATACTAGATGTCAGAACACTGAATGCGGCGAACGTGGGGAGCGATCACAAATTACTCCTAGGAAAAATCAGAATAGAAATGAAAAAAACGCCCAAGAAAAGAAAAAGAAAATACACCAGAACAAGAAAAGATTAATATAGAATCTCTCTGGAACGAGTCCACAAGAGATCTATATCAACGGAGACTATCACAAAAATCCTAAGTAATCAAATAAACATGCAAGATAGTTTAGAGGACAGCTGGGAAAAACTCAGAAGTAATATAGAAGAAGCAGCCAAAGATTTATTGGGAACCCGAGTAAGTAAGACTCGACAGAAACCAAACCGGACACCGTGGTTTAGAAGAAAGAAGCCAAAGAAAAATGCAAATAGCACACCTGGAATACAAATCGCTCAAAACGCAAAAATCACTTGAAAGATATAAGACCATAAGAAATGAAACAAAATCATTAGTTCGACGTTAAAAAATGAATACTGGGAGCTATTCTCCAAACGCCTAAAATCAGATTTTTACGGACAACAAAAACAGATATGGCGATTTCTAAGAAAACAAAAAAGGAAACAAACGAGTTAATTGAAACATATCTCTAATTGATGACGACACTTGGGTTAAATATCTAACAGACTTATTTAAAAAGAAAAGAAAAAGAAAATGACACAAACACAATCCCAAATGAGCTCTTGAAATGCGGAGGTGACAATCTAGTAGAAGAAATAGTAAAACTCACAAACAAGATCTTAACCGAGCAAAGGATCCCAGACCCGTGGAAAACAAGCACAATAATACTTATGTTCGAAAAAGGAGACAAAAAAGACCCATCCAACTTCAGAGGCATAAATCTCCTAAACACTTCGCTGAAACTAATAACTAAAATAATAACAAATAAAATCAATTCCCTCACAACGTTAACTGAAGAACAACAGGGCTTCAGAACTGGAAGATCATGCAATGATGCTGTATTTGTGATGAGACAATTCGTAGAGAAGTCGACTGAATATAATAAACTATCCTTCTTGTGCTTCATCGATCTACAAAAAGTATTTGATAGGATTCAACTCAATGATATTATATACTTGCTCTACAACCGAGGAATACCAACAAACTTGATTAAGACCATTAAAAACATCTACACAGAAAACAGCATTCCAGGCAAGACTGGATGGAAAACTTACAGAAAAGATACCTGTGAATAGTGGTATACGACAGGGAGACTCTTTGAGCCCACTGCTGTTTAACATCGTGATGGATGAAGTTATTGAAAAGGTTCGCAAAGGCAACGGATATAAAATGGGCAATCAAGAATTAACAATACTCTGCTATGCCGATGACGCGGTGATCTTCGCAGAAAATGAAGACGATCTCCAAAGAAACTTAAACATATTAAATAAGGCCGGGAAAGAATATAACATGATCATATTCTACCATAAGACTAAATGTATGACAACAACAAAAGAACCCTTACGGTGTAAATTGGAAATCGACGGAAACATTATCGAACAAGTAATGACGTTCAAATATCTGGGAGTGGAACTGTCGAGCTATGGAGACGTCAAAAATGAAGTGTCCCATCAAGTTATCAAAACCAATAAAGTAGCGGGCTGCCTAAACGACACTATCTGGCGAAACAAACACCTAAACAGAATAGTAAGAACAGCAAGAGATAAATCTCCTGAAGGAAGAAGAAGTATCGGACGCCCTAGAAGTAGGTGGAATGATAACCTGGACCCAAACTAAATAAATAGGCAAAATCGATAAACCTTAATGGAAGAAGGAAGAAGAAGAAGAAGAAATTTGCGAGAGGTATTTACGAATGAAATCACAAACGAAGAACTGCAGTAAACTGAAGTTAGCGTTTGTCATACTTTAATTTTTTTAAAGCAATCGTGTAAGTTTTCTCCAGAACTTTAGCATATTTATACAATTTAGGGAATTATGTAATGCGATCACGTTTGCAAATGGCATTAATGAGTATGGTATCTTCACAGTTTTAAATTAAAAACCTCTCTGTGCAATACATTTCTTATGGAAATGGTGTTGGCGTGAAACTGCTACGCACTTTACCGCTATAGCACCCACACCACACAATTGCTATATTTCTCTAAGGTCTGGTCTTTTCACCTCCAGTTAATTTTATCTGTCGGTTAATCACCTTGAAACGCGACTTTCTAAAAATTTGATTGGTTTCCATAGTAGTTAACCGACTGATAAAGTTAACTGGTGGTGAAAATATCAGAACTAAGTAAACATCAATTGACCATAATAATGTATAATACATTTTTGGTACGTCAGATACATTTTAAAATAGTTTTCTTCAAGCAACAATAAAACGTCATATTATTGAACTACTGGCAGACGCTAAAACTTTTTACTGTCTAGACATTAAAAGCAAAACAGTTATTTTGTTTTTCACAACTATTTAGAGGTTGGTACCTCGGTTATGTCATATTATGAATGTAACAGTAAAGTACCAACTTGATTCGTTGAGAATAAAACGTCACTATAACACTCGAGAATCTCGAAAATTTGAAAATAACACATGAAAACTAGCAATAAACGCTTGAAGAAAAAATAATATATTTCGCTTAATTTGCTGTCTCGGCTAAAGCCTCGCCAGCAAACTTTTAAGCTCAACAATTATATTGTTTAACTCCTAGTAAAATAATCTACTATTTTCTTCAAGCGACAATAAAACGGTATATTATTGAACTACTGGCAGACGCTAAAAACGCTTTTTACTGTCTAAACATTAAAAAGCAACAATTCTTTGTTTTTTCACAACTAATTAGAGGTTGGTACCTCAGTTATGTCATATTATGAATGTACAGTAAAGTACCAACTTGATTCGTCAAGACAAAAACGTCACTATAACACTCGATAATCTCGAAAATTTGAAAATAACACATGAAAACTAGCAATAAACGCTTGAAGAAAAAATAATATATTTCACTTGGAGTTAAAAAATATAATTGTTTCGCTTAATTTGCTGTCTCGGCTAACGCCTCGCCAGCAAACTTTTAAGCTCAACAATTATATTGTTTAACTCCTAGTAAAATAATCTACTATTTTCTTCAAGCGACAATAAAACGGTATATTATTGAACTACTGGCAGACGCTAAAAACGATTTTTACTGTCTAAACATTAAAAAGCAACAATTCTTTGTTTTCACAACTAATTAGAGGTTGGTACCTCAGTTATGTCATATTATGAATGTACAGTAAAGTACCAACTTGATTCGTCAAGACAAAAACGTCACTATAACACTCGATAATCTCGAAAATTTGAAAATAACACATGAAAACTAGCAATAAGCGCTTGAAGAAAAATAATATATTTCACTTGGAGTTAAAAAAATATAATTGTTTTCGAACTTAATTTGCTGTCTCGGCTAACACCTCGCCAGCAAACTTTTAAGCTCAACAATTATATTGTTTAACTCTAGTAAAATAATCTACTATTTTCTTCAAGCGACAATAAACTGGTATATTATTGAACTACTGGCAGACGCTAAAAACGATTTTTACTGTCTAAACATTAAAAAGCAACAATTCTTTTGTTTTCACAACTAATTAGAGGTTGGTACCTCAGTTATGTCATATTATGAATGTACAGTAAAGTACCAACTTGATTCGTCAAGACAAAAACGTCACTATAACACTCCGATAATCTCGAAAATTTGAAAATAACACATGAAAACTAGCAATAAACGCTTGAAGAAAAAATAATATATTTCACTTGGAGTTAAAAAATATAATTGTTTCAGCAATTTGCTGTCTCGGCTAACGCCTCGCCACCAAACTTTTAAGCTCAACAATGATATTGTTTAACTCCTAGTAAAAATAATCTACTATTTTTTTCTTATATTTTGTACTACGTTTAATCGTACTGAGTTTTAGAAGATAAATTAATTGGATATTTGACTATAGAAAAACATACTTGCGTTTATTTTAAAGTAATTGCCCATGTAAAACATTTATACTTACTGTATTTACATAGCTTTTATTTATAACTGCTTAGGCACACATAGGTACCCTAAAGTTTTCTAATTGCTTCTAGAAAATTAACTGTAAGTACTGAGGATTAAATGTAAATAATTCCCTGATCTTGTATGTCAGCTTTTTAGATCTTAGGTGTAGAATGCTATAAAACGCACAGATCCGCAACATGAGGCCCAAAAAAGTTCACCGTTAGATTTGGGCCCATACAATATTGGATGCAATATATTTTTCAAATTGTACACTCATGAAATTTAAAACTTGGACACCACAATTTCTGTAAACAAAAGTTTGCACATTGTGAAGCGGGCTTAAGGGTATCATTTACAATTCTAACAGCAGGTAGTCTCAGCAGGGGTTATCTTATAGAAGGACTGTAGAATGAATCATTACACTAAGCACGTTTTAGAAAATAGGTAATTTACGTTGCTTACTTAATTTTTTCTTTAAAGAATATATTTGAAGGTATCGCTAATTAAACACCATAGCTCGATTAATTATCGAATCAAAATTTTGTTTAGGAAATGTTTACAAAATAAAATTAGAAATAATTTTGATTTAAAAAACGTCTACAAGCAATAACTTTTAAATTAAATCAAAAAACTAAACATGGTTATTTGGGTTGACTGATTATTACTTATTTTTAAATAAATCTAACCTACTAATTATTGTAAGTTATTAAAAAAAATCATTAAACTCTCTATTCATAATATTTAGTCCTTACAAAATGTATATTTTATGACGTTTCATTTTTTTCTGTAGTTAATATAAAAAGTGAAAATAAAAACTAAGGCAATTCTTATTGTCAACGTATATATTTAGTTTTTGACAAGAATTTATTACATAATTATAATTAAGATACCAAGTTATAGTTTAAAATTAAATGAAAACTTTTTTAAATAAATTACAATATAAATAAATATAAGAAATCAATAATGGGTGTGACCTCCATTATTATTGATACATTCTTGGAGGCGTCTGCTCATTGACGCTATCAAGGTATCAATATAATTAATATTAATCGTTTCCCATGCGGTATCAATGGCTGCAATTAGTGCATTACGGTTTACTGGTATAAAATTTGGCCCTTGTTGTCTTCGGATAACAGCAAGTATTCGAGCCCAAACATTTTCGATAATGTTAAAATCTGGGCTTTTTGCTGGCCAGGGTAACAGCTCCAAGTTATTTTCTCGTATCCAATTGCGCACAACCCACGAAGTATGAATAGGGGCGTTGTCCTTTAACAACAAAAATACATTATGAAAATGTTAATTCAACAGATCCCGAACTATTTTTTTGGAGAAAGTATAGTGAAATAAGAATACTTACTTGTTGGAAAATATAATCTTCGTCTGGATAAAACACTTCGACTGAAGGTTTCATAATAGTTTCCAAAATATCTAAATACCAGCAGAATCAAGACGTCCATCGATAGCCCAACAAACTCCTGGACCCCGCGCGCTAACCCAACCCCACACATTCACAGAAAAATAACCACTTCGTTTTTAGGACATATGTGATTATTTTCGTAACGAGTTCCTTCCATTCTAAAAACTTTTAGTGGTCCATCGTTGCGGCTATTGAACGTTTTTTTCGTCGCTAAAAATCACTCGATTCCAAAATTTCAAAGGTTCGTTCACATATCGCCTTGCAAATTCCAGACGACGTCTCATATTTTCGTCACTGAGAACTTCTTTCGCAGCAGCATTATACTTCTTTATTCCCATCTCCTTTAATCTTTTTGTGCAGTTATACGGCATCCGGGAAAATGTGTATCTGCTATAGCCCTGGAGTATGTAGCAAATGGTTGTTCTGTTACGTAATGAAACAACTCGAGATCTTGAACACGTGTAGATACTTTAGGTCTACCACTTCCGATGGCTCTTTCCAAAGTGTGTTCAAGATTCCATTTTACTCGGTAATGCCCTACGGTGCTTTTTGGTATATCTAACATACGTGAAATTTCACGCACGCTACGGCCCGCCGCTAATTCCGAAACAATCCGCGCTTTCAAATCAGCACCGAGATGAGGTGGCATTTTCACAACACTTGAAATTTTAAACTAAATTGGAATTTACATTTCTTACTTTATTTATTGGTTCACACTACCGCTTCTCAAACAGTAGGTAATTGTTTATTTATTACATACTTCTAATGACCAATGTAACAACCCTTAAAGCAATATGACTCAAAGGAAGTAAATTAAACAAGCAAGGATATTCTATTGTTATTGAAACTTATTCATAAAGTAAGCCATTTCCTTATAATGCTAATGGACAGGATTTTCTTTTAAGTATTAAGATTACAATAGAGGACTTATAAAATTTCGAAAATATCTAATTATAAATATTTACACTGCAATTGCGCTTTTTCCTTAATAATTTCTTAGCAATAACATACACGTTCTTGGTTTTTAAGTTGTCATAAATTTGATATGATATAAATTTGTGTTTCTAATATTACATCACAAACTAATCTTTATTCGCCAAAAATTGTTGCTTAAGTTGTAAAGCTTCGTACACACCTGAACAACAAACCGAGCAACAAACATAACAACGAACCGAAAGTCAAACAGAACGACAAACGATCTTTTATGATTTCCACAATCCGAACAACAAACGGAACGTTTGTGCTGTTCCATAATTATTTTCAGTAGTTTCAGTTCATATATATTTATTATTGAGAAGAGAAAATTGCGGAAAACAAGAAGATAGTGCCAACCAAATTTTTACGCACAAAGAAGAGTAAAAAATTATAATTTACTTCGCTTTTTTGTTTTTGGAAATTTCCCGCCCAAATGATGCTAATAGGGACATCATTTTTTCTTGCATTCTTAAACACTGATTAATTTAAAACATTTTTCTTCTGTCAACTCCATAATATTACCTAAAACACAACAAACCCACAAAAGGGAGGGACAAGAAATAAATAATTTAATTCTCCGCATAAGTTTGTTCGCCGTTTTGTTTTGATTCGTCCAAACCTGCAAACGCATTCGCGCGCATTTTCTTTGATGTCGGAGAAAAAACCGACAAGTTGCGGGAACGCCGCAAACCGTTCGTGGAACAATCAGGACTTGCGAATCTGTTCTAAAATTCGTACGTAGCACCGTCCAAATTAATGTTCCGATTGCCGTTCGGTTCGTTGTTCTGTTTGTTCCTCGGTTTGTTGTTCAGGTGTGTACGAAGCTTTACAATAAGCATATTAATATGAACTATATCTTATGAAAGGAGAGTTATGTAACTATAATTAACGACTTAACGTTACGTTAGTAGATTCCATTTACTATTTACACATATTTTCTTGGAACATTCGATAATTAACTATCGGGATATGATGACCCTATACTTCGCAGGTTGTGCGCAACTGGATACAAGCAAATAACTTGGAGCTGTTACCCTGGCCAGCAAAAAGCCCAGATTTTAACATTATCGAAAATGTTTGGGCTCGAATACTTGCTGTTATCCGAAGACAACAAGGGCCAAATTTTATACCAGTAAACCGTAATGCACTAATTGCAGCCATTGATACCGCATGGGAAACGATTAATATTAATTATATTGATACCTTGATAGCGTCAATGAGCAGACGCCTCCAAGAATGTATCAATAATAATGGAGGTCACACCCATTATTGATTTCTTATATTTATTTATATAGTAATACCTTTATTTAAAAAAAACGTTTTCATTTAATTTTAAACTATAACTTGGTATCTTAATTATAATTATGTAATAAATTCTTGTCAAAAAACTAAATATATACGTTGACAATAAGAATTGCCTTAGTTTTTATTTTCACTTTTTATATTAACTACAGAAAAAATGAAACGTCATAAAATATACATTTTGTAAGGACTAAATATTATGAATAGAGAGTTTAATGATTTTTTTAATAACTTACAATAATTAGTAGGTTAGATTTATTTAAAAATAAGTAATAATCAGTCAACCCAAATAACCATGTTTAGTTTTTGATTTAATTTAAAAGTTATTGCTTGTAGACGTTTTTAAATCAAAATTATTTCTAATTTTATTTTGTAAACATTTCCTAAACAAAATTTTGATTCGATAATTAATCGAGCTATGGTGTTTAATTAGCGATACCTTCAAATATATTCTTTAAAGAAAAAAATTAAGTAAGCAACGTAAATTACCTATTTTCTAAAACGTGCTTAGTGTAATGATTCATTCTACAGTCCTTCTATAAGATAACCCCTGCTGAGACTACCTGCTGTTAGAATTGTAAATGATACCCTTAAGCCCGCTTCACAATGTGCAAACTTTTGTTTACAGAAATTGTGGTGTCCAAGTTTTAAATTTCATGAGTGTACATCAGCTTTTTTGCAGACAGGTTTATGTTACCCAAGAAAAAAAAAGCTGACGTTTTTACCCAAACGTTCAGGCCCATACAATTCTCATTGCAATGTGCATTGGTAATTGTATCATCAGGTTTTTGTAAATTGCTTTTTCTCGATTAAATTTCATCGAATGACGTTTTGTTGAAAAGTTAAAAGGAAAATAAATCCAGAAAATAACACGGGTTGAACCCATAAAGCAACAAAATGCTGGCATTTTTTTCACTTTCCACTTACAGCCTTTATTTTCTTTATAAAACGTTTGTAATGATGAACATTCCTTAGTAACTAAATGTAAACAAACTTTTGTATGCCCTATTTTCGCCATATTGAAGTTATTTGACAGCATTCTGGATTGCTAACATCTATAATGAGGTTATGTATCAACACCAACCTGAGATACCAACAGTTATGTTAGCGATTTTCTCCAGAGGGTGCAGAACGACGCGAAATTTAAATTGTGCACGGTCCCTATAGGCACTTCATCCACTAACATTCATTAATAGGTTTACGCCTAATAAAGCAAAACCCGATTAGTGTGACGTCACGTAAAAACCGCTAAATTAAAAATTAGAAATTTTAAAAAAAAAAGAAAAAAAAAAAATAAAAAAAAAAAAAAAAAAAAAAAAATAAAAAAAAAAAATAAAAAAAAATTGTTTTTTTTTTTATAAATAAAAATAAAAAAAAAAATATTTATTAAATTTTATAATTTTTTTTTTTTTTTTTTTTTTTTTATTTTTTTTTTTTTTTTTTTTTTTTTAATTTTAATTTAAATTTAAAATAAATATTTTAATAAAAAAAAAAAAAAAAAAAAAAAAAAAAAATAAAAAAAAAAATAAAAAAAAAAAAAAAATTAATAATAAAAAATTATTATTAAATAAAATTTAAAAAAAAAATAAAAAAAAAAATAAAAAAAAAAAAAAAAAAAAAAAAAAAAAAAAAAAAAAAAAAAAAAAAAAAAAAAAAAAAAAAAAAAAAAAAAAAAAAAAAAAAAATAAAATAAAAAAAAATACTTAAATTTATTTTTTACACTACTTTTTTTTTTTTATTTTTTTTTTTTATATAAATTTATTTTAAATTAAAATAAAAAAAATTTAAATAAAAAAAAAATAAATAAAAAAAAAAAAAAAAAAAAAAAAAAAAAAAAAAAAAAAAAAAAAAAAAAAAAAAAAAAAAAAAAAATAAAAAAAAAAAAAAAATAAAAAACTAATATATTTATTATAATTAAATAAAAATAATATTAAATATAATTATTTTTTAAAAATTTTCTAAATAATTTTTATTAATAAATTTTCTTCGGCTTACGTGCATTGAATACATCTAAAATGAGCTCTTCTTGTGATTGTTTCCGCATTCTATGAGAACCCCTGAAGAATAGCGTAATTATAGACAGAAAAGGAAGGGAGATCAAGTATTTTTCTCATTATCTAGGATTATAATGTGAATACTGATGGACAACTTATACTGCAATTCTGTACATACAAATCGTAATATCGTATCTTATGAATTGGTCGTAGCAAAATATTTTACAGATCAGTGTTATTTGCAATTTTTAAGGTCTGTCTGTCAGAATTTACAAGAAGCCGAAAATACTTACGAGAATCTGTAGCTTACAAAACACGCAAAATTGCAAATTTTAAGCTACGGTTTGTACACAGAATTGCAGGTTTAAGTGCAATTATTTTACAGATATAAAAAAAATTATCAAAAAAGAAACAACAACCTTTACTAAAGTTTTTTTTCTTAAAAAAACTCGAAACATTTTAAAAGGTATATATTTATTCAGAAAAATTGATTCCGAAATGGATGCAAAATTATAATGAAGCAATTTATGTACATTACAAAATTCATTATACATGCGTCCTTTAACCACTAAAGACGAAAACGACCTGATCTCATCTTTAATACTGATATATACATAAAGTGCAGAAAATAAAATTGTTTTCTTCAAAAATATTATTATGTAATATACACCTTCTTACAAAAAGCAATTTCATAATTACATTATTATACGATATAAAACTGATTAAAATGTGAAGTTAACATTTCGGTTAGTGCAGCCTTTTTTAACTAATAATTTTAACGTTAAACGTACTATAGAAACTTACCATATTGTTAGCTGTATGTACATAAACATGGAAATTAGTACTTCAGTTTTCAAATATTTTGTACAAAATTAAAATTTTTATACAGCTTTAACTTAACGCAAAATCTTCAACTATTTCTATATAGTAAATGCTACACAATTGAGACACTGTTACACTATTTCATACTTATCCGGGAATAGTGTAGTTTCAACTTCATGTTTAACAGGGGACTCATCGTCAACAAGCAAAACTTCGGTAACCTACAACAAATTTAATTAAACTTGTCCAGAAACCTATTCTTGAATACCTTAATTTGTGCGTAAGTAGACTTAGAACTAAATACAACATTCAAAGGAAAAAAATCATTAGGAATAGCAGAGGAAATCGAAAATTCCATAGAACCGCTTTTGTTACTGGCATCAATTAATGGCAAAGACCAAACCAGTTGGTTTCTTTTCGCTTCATGCGTATATATTCCATCACATTCACCCATAATCGGACTGCATCCCATTCTACAAATATCCCACATTACTTTTTTTTTTTTTTTTCAGTAACGGGTACTTACGGCAAAGGTATAAATATATTTACATCTACCAATTCAAGTTCGAGATGAGTCAATTCATATTCTATGTTTACGCCACAACCGCCACCACCGGATTCTGAAGGCCAGCAGTTTATTAAAAGAGGTACCAAATTTTCATCAGTTCCTTGCAAGCGCCACTTTAGTACCCCAACGTCTGTATGTAGAGGAAACGGTTTACTTGGCTGCTTCAATCCAATCTAACAAAAATTGGGTTAATTAACATCGGACTCAATAATGAAACTACCTGAGACCGAGTTTTGAACAGCTCCTTATCAACATTAGGATGTGTCTGCAGTTGAACGCCATGCTGATCTTGATTTTTTAGTTGGACACGTATACGTCCCCATTTTTCATCAGCAATGTGTAAAGTAATAAGACCTAATAACTCGAAATGTTGTACGCCACCATCACGCCCCATTCGGATAATCAGCTTTTCTTCATGTTTAAGATGCACCCTAAAGAATCTGAGGTTAATTTATAAATACCTACAGCGTAATAAACTTACCCGTCAATTTCTTGCTTGATCGCAATAGATTTGTGTCCCAGCGAAACATTATTAATTGAACTTACATTCTCCCCTTCAGACTTTAATTGATCAACGAATCCACTCGACATCTTTTCCTTTACTTCCAAGTTTCATGGCGCGTGTAGGTAGTTGCTTCCTGAAACATCATCATAATGATAAACTTAGGTATGAAATTATAGAGCTTATTACTGAATGCTCGTGTATGATGGAGGTTTAATATCATTAGTAATGTTAGCCATATCGCCAATCGAAGGAGCTGGTGTATAACCAGTAGAACTACCAAATCCTCCACTGGTACTAAAAGCTGGTTTACCACCTTTCTTGGCCGCCTCCATTCGCTGCCTTTGTAATTCTTTCGCTTTTTCACGCATTTTATTCTTCGCTTCGCGTTCTTGAGACTTGAGAGAGAAAGTTATTTAAAATTATAACACAACTTACACTTACCTGTCGCACAGCTTGATACACTTTTTCTTCGTGCGAGTCCATTTCTACAAAGGTTCGGATTTGTGACAAATTAACACTTTCCCGGTAACCGAGGGCGACTATTTCGTCGAAAGCGAATATGAGATTAAAGGCATTTTCTATTATTTCGTTTTCTTCTAACGACCTGCAGTATTCAGGAATCTGAAAAAAGCAAACAAAATGCTAGTTATGTTAATAATTTTTTAACAAATACTTACAACACGTGCAAATAATCGAAGTGTTTCTAAATCTTCTAAAATATTACTAGCTCTAGTCGTAATGAGCAACATATAAAGTCGTTCTAATGGTTGATAGACGTATCTGACGGAGTCAGTTTCGACAAAAGTGTGTTGCGTTCCAGCCGGTATAAGTTTAGGAAAAGCGGCTAGTAATCCTTCTATCCGAGCTTTCGTCATTTCTACAAACTGACGAGAAACGATTGCTATAAAGTTTTAAAATTATTGTCGGTGTCGCAATTCGAAAACGAGTTGTACTTACTTTTCCCAGCTTTGGTGCATACTGCAGCTGCAATCAGCACCTACAACAAAATTTAATGTAAAATGCAATTGCAATGTTTTCGCGTATTTGACGATTTCAAAAGCGCTAGTTACCATAGTTCCTAAATTTTCGACAACAGCACAATCAAATTAATCGGTACTTGTACTGTATAACAGTTTTTTTGTTAACATTACACCCAGTAGACACACACACGAAGATGACGTTGACGTGTGCTGTGATGTTTAGTTACTTTATTTGATTTGTGTTTTGATTTAAAAAAAATCAAATATCCCCAAGTTGTTCAAAGTTTCTAATAGAAAGTATATACCATAGAATAACACAACTGCACTTGCAAATAAGCGACCCCTAGTATTTTAAAAAAGACACAAAAAACGCCGGAAAACTGATATTTTTAAAGTCGTTATTTTCTTTTGAAAATTTGCACATAGACGTATAACCTAATTCTGAACAACTTTTCTCTTAGGCATTTTTCAATATCTTGTCATCTAACCTCACTTTTTAAATATTTAAGGAATATTTTTAAATTTGCCGTTATGACAGTATTCACATGACGTTTGTCAAAGTGTCAAAATCTTTTGTCATTCAATATGCTGAATGCATTTGCCAAAAGAAATTTTCAGATATCTCTTTGCCGGTCACTGTATATATAATGTAAGTTTTGTTAGCTAAGTGCTGAATAAAGAGATTATTATTATTAATTTATTTTATTTAATTTATTAATTTTACGGGCTAATGCCCAATTTACAATAATATTACACAAATAATTTAATAAACTGTAAGACTATAACTATACTTATAAACAGAATAATTCATTTAGTACTACAAACATAAATACCTACATAATAAATTAAAAATAGTGAAAATTGAAAAAGTGTCCTACATCACAACATAATAAACATGCAAAAAAGTGACAATAATTTACAAATTTTTTGGAGGAGGGACGAGAAATATATCATAATCAATGCTAGGCAATGTATTATACTTTCTAGAAATATGGCATAACGGAGAGTCGTAACCGTAATTGTTTTTCTTATATTCATTGTTGAAAGACTTTATATTTTACATCGCTGTTATATTTAGGAACATTGAAATTTATTTTACTTAATAAGTGAGAACAATCAATATTATTAGAAACTATGTTCTATAAAAATAAAATATAATTTAAATCTCTTCTAGACTCTGATTTTACATGATTTTGACTTAATTTATATTGAAACGTAGGAACTTATTTTAGACTTTTTTAATTTGATAACATTGGAACATTGTAAGGACATCACACAAGACAACTATATTTAAGGACAGAACGAACTAGAGCACAATACAACACTTTAAACGTATTTACATCTAGAAAATGACTAGACGCTCGAAACACAAATCCTAATACTCTACTGGCCTTAACTACTATATTATTGGTATGTTTACTAAAAGACAAATCACGCGTAATGGTAACTCCCAGAATATGGTGTCAATACACTTAAGCCTTACATTAAACAGATCAAAACTTATTTTAGATTTTCTCTTTTTCCGACTAAAAGAAACATGGTAACATTTATCTAAATTTAAATCAAGTTTATTTACTGCACACTACACTTTTCATCAGTTCACGTCACTTTCACCCCTTATACCTAACACTAAAGACTTTTAGATCCTCAGCAAACAACAAGTATTTAGAGTAACAGAATTGACTACCAATGTCATTCACAAACAGGTTAAAAAGTAAAGGATCATTGAGGTACATCTGAGGTAGCAATAAAATCGTCGAAAAGAAAATCTGGAAAAAATTTTACTTTCAATAGTCTGTCACTTAAGTAGTCACTAAACCAACGTAGTAGAGAGCCACTTATATCATAATATTCCAGTTTAGCAATAAGTATAGTATGCTTTACCTTGTCAAACGCTTTACTGAAGTCCATGTAAATAGATTCAACATCAGCTCCTACTCGATAGCATCTAGAATATGTTGAGTGTAGATCACAAGGTTTGTAGAAGCTGAGCGGTCCTAAACAAATCCGTGCTGATGTTCCACAATTATATTTCTCATAAGTGACCATAATTTCTCTTGTAGTAGTTTTTCAAGAAGTTTAGTTATGGCAGAAAGTATAGAAATGAGACGGTAATTTCTTACAACATTTTTATTATCACCCTTATGAATTGGTCGCATGAAAGCTGATTTCCAGTTAAAGAGTGTTTGAAGCGGATAACTTAAGACCATTCTGCAGTTTGTTAGCACAATTTGGGGTACTTCATCAGAGCCTATTGGCTTCTAACTAGATAACTTTCCCAATGCTTGATATATTTCAAACTGAGTAAATTGAATGAGCGAGATGTCAACTTTAGAGCTAGATCTCTCCACCCTTGGCCGAACAACATTATTCTTTAAAAATACTGAAGAAACAAAATTTAGCAAACATGTTGGCAATGACGCGACCATTCGAGCTCTCCTCACCATCAAATAGCATTTGCGCTAGCATACTTTCATCTTCTCTAAAAGATTTTAGATAGAACCAAAATGATTTTGGATTTGCTTTTAAGGAATGCTCAACAGAATTTTTGTAATTGAAGAGATCTGATTTTGATAATTCTTTACATTTAGCTCGTAGAGTAGAAAAATTGTTGTAATCTTCTATCTTTCCAGATAATTTGAAACATTTATGTGCTACCTTTTTCTCAATTATGTAATTTTTTAGCTCCGGAGAACACCATTTTGAAAACTTACTGGCCCATTGAATCCTAAGAGGTATGTACATACAGATTAAAAGATTTTTTGAGAACTGCATAGAACGTCTCTACCGCTTTTTCCAAATTGTCAGATAACATTTCATTGCCAAAAATTGACCCCTATCTTACTTGTTCCAAATTATAATTTAACATTTTGTAGTCGATTTTATTAAAGTTAAAAAAAGTAAACTCAACTGGGCCAACTTTTGAGTGACTGATACGTACAGATATTTTGAGAGAAGGGTGAACCAAGGGTTCCTCACACGCCCAACATGTACTGTACCAATATCTCCAGTAGTAAAGCAGATCCAAATAAGCTTCTTCTAATATTTCTAGCAAAATTTATTTGCTGTAGTCCCAGACCAGCCATACCACATGGAAATTCGTTACACGTACGATCAATAGCATGATTAGGATCAGGTAGGCCTATGTCCGTGCTCTAATTTATTTTAGGTAAATTAAAATCGCCAACAACAACTGTATCACAGTTTGGGTGCTCACAGGTAATTCTATCAAGCTCAGATAAGAATAACTCATATACACCAATTCCTGATTTTTGAGGTATATATACAGGACAGATTACTATGTCAGTCTCTTTAATTTAAGTTTCAGAAAAATAACTTCAAAAAATCTCGCTTTTTTCAGTGCTTGGACCTCGAACCAGTTTATGTAGATATTGTGAGCTAGTTGTTGTGTTCCACCGGTGATCGCCAACATCTACATGAACTGGTTCGAGGTCCAAGCACTGGAAAAAGCGAGATTTAAACCAAAATTATGGCTCAGATATGTAGACGATACGTTCATAATTTGGAACCATAGCGACCGTCAGCTAGATCTTTTTCTACACCACCTGAACAACATTAAGCCATCCATTAAATTCACCATGGAGAAAAAAAGGAAATACTCACTACCATTCTTGGACGTCCTCGCAAAAAGAAACCATGAGGATATTGTGACATCAGTTTACAGAAAGCTAACTCTCATAGCGGCCAATATCTGAATTACGACTCCAATCACAGTGGAACAACAAAGAAAGGGATTATTAAATCTTTAGTCGACAGAGAGCTCACAGACTATGTAACACAGAGGTAAGACTACAAGATGAAATCAAGAACATCAGAAGAGACCTTATAAAAAATGGTAACCCGAAACGAGTAGTAGAAACTGTTCTACAACCCTCTAAGAACCCAACCATCCATGAGCAAAGAGAAACCCCAAACACTACTCAGCATTCTATATGTCAAAGGATTATCTGAGAAAATAAAACGGATAGGAAGAAATTATGACATTCAGACGGTATTCAGATCATCAACAACTATTGGTACCATGATCTCCAAAACTAGACCAGACATTAGTCGTGACTCCAAGAATTATTGCATCCACTAAGTCCCATGTGAATGAGACCAGTCATACGTAGAGGAAACTAAAAGACTCTTAAATATCAGGTTGAAGGAACATAAAACCCATACGCAGAGAGGAGAGACTTTGAAATTCGGCATTGCCCAACATTCCTGGGAAAAACATCACAAAATGAAATGGTCGGAGGCAAGAATTATACACCGAGAAGAGCACTGGTACAAGAGAAAATTTAAAGAAGTAGCGTTTATCAAAAACAACAAGAATGTCTTTAGTCAACCCAGTGTGGAAACCCTTAATTGGCGCCTGACTAATCTTAGTCTACGGTATAACGTCCCCCTTTATTAACTTTGTACGTTTGGTCGCTTCACTAACTTTGTATTAGTAGTTACAGTAGTCTTTAAGTTTGTTAGTATTTACCTGAAGACGATTGCAGATTCAATAGCAATCGAAACGTTGTGTTTATTCTATTAAAATAAAATATAGACAATGGAAGTCCAGAATAGTATTATTATTTCAAGCATGAGTATAATTAAAAAATAAAGAACACACACGAAAGTGAGAATTAAATATTGATGCAAATTGGAAAACAAAAAACAACATGAGTAGGTAAATTAAAAAATAAAACAAACACTTAGAAAGTAAAATTAATAATAGATTAAAAAATAAAGAACACACTTTAAAAGTAAAAATTCAATTATTGTTCAAATTTTGGTTTTAAAAATAAAAAACAAAAATCAATACTTATTTGTGAGTAAATTAAAAAAAGATTAAGAACACATATAAATGTAAATTTTAAATTTGGAAAATAAACAACAAAAAAAAATATAAAATTGGTTTCCTCAAAATTTATTAAAATCTAAATTAAAGTTTACAATTGATTGTATTCAGCAATAACGTACAAAAGATTTGTTTTTAAATTAATAATAATTGTATAAAAATGGTAACTTTTATTCTCTAATATTATGGTTAACCGTATGCGGCTATGAAGTATAAGGCTTTGTACATAAATAAATAAATTGTATAAAAAAAAACATTTTACTCTCTAATATTTTGTATTTTTATTTAAAAAATTACACAAAAATAAAGTATCGTTCCTTTCAAACTTTATTAAAATTATGAATAATTTGTATAAAAAAGGGTAACTTTTCATTCCCTAATATTTTGTAATTTATTTATTCAAAAAATTACACAAAAATAAAAAGTTTTCTTCAAACTTTATTAAAATCTAGATTTAAGTTTGTGGTTGATTGTATTTGTCGATGATGTATAGAGCTTTATTTATGAATAATTTGTATAAAAAGGGTAATATTTTGTATTTTATTTATTCAAAAAATTACACAAAAATAAAATTGTTTTCTTCAAACTTTATTAAAATCTAGATTTAAGTTTGTGGTTGATTGTATTTGTCGATGATGTATAGAGCTTTATTTATGAATAATTTGTATAAAAAAGGGTAATATTTTGAATTTTATTTATTCAAAAAATTACACAAAAATAAAAATTGTTTTTCTTCAAACTTTATTAAAATCTAGATTTAAGTTTGTGGTTGATTGTATTCGTCGATGATGTATAGAGCTTTATTTATGAATAATTTGTATAAAAAAGGGTAACTTTTCATTCCCTAATATTTTGTATTTTATTTATTCAAAAATTACACAAAAATAAAAAATGTTTTTCTTCAAACTTTATTAAAATCTAGATTTAAGTTTGTGGTTGATTGTATTTGTCGATGATGTATAGAGCTTTATTTATGAATAATTTGTATAAAAAAGGGTAATATTTTGTATTTTATTTATTCAAAAATTACACAATAATAAAAAGTTTTCTTCAAACTTTATTAAAATCTAGATTTAAGTTTACGATTGATTGTATTCGGCGATGATGTATAGAGCTTTATTTATCAATAATTTGTATAAAAAGGGTAATATTTTGTATTTTATTTATTCAAAAATTACACAAAAATAAAAGTTTTCTTCAAACTTTATTAAAATCTTGATTTAAGTTTGCGATTGATTGTATTCGGCGATGATGTATAGAGCTTTATTTATGAATAATTTGTATAAAAGGGCAACTTTTCATTCCCTAATATTTTGTATTTTATTTATTCAAAAATTACACAAAAATAAAAATTGTTTTCTTCAAACTTTACTAAAATCTAGATTTAAGTTTGCGGTTAATTGTATTCGGCGTAGATGTATAGAGCTTTATTTATGAATAATTTGTATAAAAAAGGGTAACTTTTCATTCTCTAATATTTTGTATTTTATTTATTCAAAAATTACACAAAAATAAAAATTGTTTTCTTCAAACTTTACTAAAATCTAGATTTAAGTTTGCGGTTAATTGTATTCGGCGTAGATGTATAGAGCTTTATTTATGAATAATTTGTATAAAAGGGTAACTTTTCATTCTCTAATATTTTGTATTTTATTTATTCAAAAAATTACACAAAAATAAAAAATTGTTTTCTTTAAACTTTATACTAAAATCTAGATTTAAGTTTGCCGTTGATTGTATTCGTCGATGATGTATAGAGCTTTATTTATGAATAATTTGTATAAAAAAAGGGCAACTTTTCATTCCCTAATATTTTGTATTTTATTTATTCAAAAATTACACAAAAAAAAAATTGTTTTCTTCAAACTTTACTAAAATCTAGATTTAAGTTTGCGGTTAATTGTATTCGGCGTAGATGTATAGAGCTTTATTTATGAATAATTTGTATAAAAAAGGGTAACTTTTCATTCTCTAATATTTTGTATTTTATTTATTCAAAAATTACACAAAATAAAAATTGTTTTCTTCAAACTTTATACTAAAATCTAGATTTAAGTTTGCGGTTGATTGTATTCGTCGATGATGTATAGAGCTTTATTTATGAATAATTTGTATAAAAAAGGGTAACTTTTTCATTCTCTAATATTTTGTATTTTATTTATTCAAAAAATTACACAAAAATAAAAAATTGTTTTCTTTAAACTTTATACTAAAATCTAGATTTAAGTTTGCCGTTGATTGTATTCGTCGATGATGTATAGAGCTTTATTTATGAATAATTTGTATAAAAAAGGGCAACTTTTCATTCCCTAATATTTTGTATTTTATTTATTCAAAAAATTACACAAAAATAAAAAAATTGTTTTCTTCAAACTTTACTAAAATCTAGATTTAAGTTTGCGGTTAATTGTATTCGGCGTAGATGTATAGAGCTTTATTTATGAATAATTTGTATAAAAAGGGTAACTTTTCATTCTCTAATATTTTGTATTTTATTTATTCAAAAAATTACACAAAAATAAAAAATTGTTTTCTTTAAACTTTATACTAAAATCTAGATTTAAGTTTGCCGTTGATTGTATTCGTCGATGATGTATAGAGCTTTATTTATGAATAATTTGTATAAAAAAGGGCAACTTTTCATTCCCTAATATTTTGTATTTTATTTATTCAAAAAATTACACAAAAATAAAAAATTGTTTTCTTCAAACTTTACTAAAATCTAGATTTAAGTTTGCGGTTAATTGTATTCGGCGTAGATGTATAGAGCTTTATTTATGAATAATTTGTATAAAAAAGGGTAACTTTTCATTCTCTAATATTTTGTATTTTATTTATTCAAAAATTACACAAAAATAAAAATTGTTTTCTTCAAACTTTATACTAAAATCTAGATTTAAGTTTGCGGTTGATTGTATTCGTCGATGATGTATAGAGCTTTATTTATGAATAATTTGTATAAAAAAGGGTAACTTTTCATTCTCTAATATTTTATATTTTATTTATTCAAAAATTACACAAAAATAAAAAAATTAACTATCTATATAGAACATCATTCTGTCATTTATTCATATAAAATATACAATTTCACAAATTATTGAAGAAAATTCTACCATCTGGGGAAAACGAAATGTGAACAGTATTTAGACTTGATGATGGGCTAGCGTTGTCCATCACTTTATCCGAAATGTAAGCAGCATTTAAACTTGTGCCGTTTGTAGAAGGTCCAGCGTTTGTCCATCGCTTTGTCCGAAATGTGACCAGTATTTATGCTTGTGCCGTCTATTGAATGTCCAGCATTGTCCATTGGTTTTTGTTTCCAGACGTAGCAGAAGTCTGGAAATTTTATTTTTTGCTTCAATGGAATCTTCTACGTAACCTTCAGCTACGGATGTGCTTCGCCATTCTCTGTGTGCCTCTTTATGCAGTAATATCGGCCCCACTGTCGGCCAGTAAAATTTTTGTTTAAAATAATTCATGTTAGCAACAACTATGAACCTAGCAAGAAACGCTTCCTTTATTAAATTCTGGTCGTATTTTTTTTTGTCATTTTTAATCATTTTAAATTTAATTTTGTCGGAGAAAGGTCTCGAGCATGTGACAGTAGCGATCTGAATTAACTGTAGTGGTAAGCAAATTTTTTTCGATAAAATACGGACCTAACACACCACATTCAGAAACTACACCCTAAACTGTCACATACGGGCTGTGAAATGATCGTTGATGAAGTTCTTTAGGGTTATCTGCTGCCCACGCCATTGCGTCTACTAAAAATGACATGAATACTGTTATTGAAAAATACCCCCTCTAACACTGTATCCCCACCTTAACTCCCACAGCGCCATATCTAAATGCGAGAGATCTTTTTGCCGGACCGTGTATATTAAAATTTGTCAAGGTGGTGCCGCCCTGGTGGGTGTCCGTCCGTCTACCCAATCGTTTCTCAAATGTTTGTTTCGTTTCACCACAGAAATATAATCTATACAGAAACATCACTCCGGGAATTTTTTGGGATTTCGTGAAACTTGCGCACTCGCGGTGCGCACATTACTAGTATGGCCGATTGTGGCGGAGAAACCCAATATTTGAATAAAAATTATACGCACTTTTTAAGTTTAAGTTTATGTTTAAAGCAGTACATCGATGTATTACAAATGTTTAAACGACAAACACGTTGTCGTATTCTGTAATTACCTATTACAAATTCACTTTTATTTACATCTCTTTGTAGTTCGTCGAATTGCAAAATAAATTTAAAACTGTAGCGCAAAAAATATAAGCTTAATTCATTCGGCCTAAAATAAGCAAAATCGGATAAGCATAAACAAAAAATTAATTCGTCATTTACAACGGAAGTTGACAGATTTATTATATGCGCACCCCACTACGGATTTCTTAACAACATAAAAATTTCACAAGGTTTGAAAAGAGTGTTTGTGTTTGTACATTTTTGTAAAATATTCCCAATTTCAGCTGTAGGTAATAACGTAGGGCACCAAATTGAAATTGAATTAGAAAAGGTGTCGTTTGAACACCCTTGTGTCTGATTCCCATTAAAGTTTTTATTTAGTCTGTACACCAGGATGAGAAATAATTTAGTCTTAAAATTTGCTAAATTTTAAAACACAAAAAAAAACGACAAACAAAAAATCAGCATAAAAGAATTATTAAAATTACACATTTGTAATTATTATAAATAAATAAACACTTTTTTTGTTATTTTCGTTGTGTTTATTGAAATTCTTTAAAAAAGAAAGAATATGTGCCGCTTGAAGAAATCGTATACTCAGTACAAAATCTAAACAGCCGCTCAATTCATATTGTCAATAAAAGTAGACGCACCGCGAGTGCGCGAAAAAATTTTTTCCCATCCAACATCAAAGTGCCGACGGTCGAGTGATGTTTCTGTATAGATTATTTTTCTGTGGTTTTACTGTAACGCACAGCTTCAACTCATATGCTTATCGCATTGTCAATTTATTGTAACCCTTCCTACTGTACGCGTGCGTAGCATGCTGGCCCATCTAGTTATAAATTACACTGCATATATGTAGTTTCCCTTTTCCCACTAAGTAATTTATGGGTCTCTTGTAGGAAGGTTAGTAATAGGTCAATTAAAACTCTATAAAATCTTTTTTTGCAAAAAAAATTTATGTTTGACCGTCTTTCTGTCCGTACGTAATAAGATATCAAGAAAACGTACCACCGTACGATTTTATGAAACTTTGTATATGGATCTTATTCATAATTCCGCAGAACTGGTTACATTTTGGCCATATTCTATGTAGCCAAGAGGGTCGTTAACCTACACTTTTTAAAATATTTAGAAAAATATTCATTTTACACAGTTTGTTTCAAACTATTTTTTGATCCGATAAGTAATTACTGAGATATAACAATCACGTGACAATAATTGTTGTAACAATATCTCCACCAAAAAAGTTGAGAGAGAAATTTTATTGTCTATAGCTTTTGTTTGAACTATTTTTTCGTAGAACGGGGCGATGTGGAGTTCTGCGGTAAACGCTTGTTTAAATCTATATTTCGCCTGCACTACATTTGTTGAATGAAATGTGCTAAGCAAATCGGGTATAGAAATCAGGTTGATCAGTTAATTAATAAGTTTGCTCGAAATCTTTACTATGAAATTAACCATCAGATATGACATATTTTTAATTTAAGTAAAACCAAGTTAAAATAACGTTTCGAGTAACTTGAGAACAAAAATTACAACAGGTAAATAAAATTAAATTTTGGTCTCTGCTCGGGCACATTTCTTGTGACGCTTCCTTTCTGGTGCGATTAGTCCGGTATAAGAAAAGATACGAAACGTTTTCGAACGCTTTGATCATCGACTGGTAAATTGAGACAGTTAAGCTGCTACAAAAAAAAGTGACGGTCACCCTTTTGCACTCAAGAAAAATTATGTACAATTTTTACACATTGATCAGATGATAATTTTAAAAATTAAAACACGTCGTTCTAAGTGTGGTGGAGAAGGTGCCACCGTACTATTTTATATTAAAGACGTTAGCTGACTGCAACAGAATTTGCCCTACAATTAGTCCTGGTAATGCTTTGAAACTCAGTAGAAATCATATAAACGCACAAAAGGCAGTCTCTTAGTAATATGCGAAGATGAAACGTACACATCATAAGCTTCTATAGTAAATATGCTACATACCACTTAGTGGCTCCCTACATAAGTATAGCTAGTCCTAGGTTTTTGTATAAAAGAATCAGTTCTTTTACATGATGAGACAATCAAAAGTCAAAAACACTAAAATTATGTAGCATTTTGTATATTAATTTATTTGTAATAGAACTCTGATGTTTAACAAAATGTTACATTTGTAACTATACATACTATTACAGTCTTTTTTAAAATTTTACGTTATAACGAGATTATATTTGTAGAAGTTCATACAAGATTTAATTATACATAAATTAAATTAAAATAAATAATAAATACTGTCCAGCTGCATGTTTTTTATACAAAAATTTAAAAATAATTTTTTTGGTAAACGTCTCTAAAATATTGTTTCATTTGTTGATCCTATTGACTTCATTCTGTTAACAACAACTGAATGAACGAAAATTTGGTAATAATCGCGAAATTCTAGATCTATAATTAATCACTCATACATTTTTATGTTACATTTGGCAAAACAAAACTGTACGTTAATAGGATGGAGTGTTGCATTCTGACGATTGCGAGCAAGTAGAGCCTTGTCGGTGAGAGAGCGAATACTGTAGCGCCACCGGAGTTAACCACTCTTTTGGCAAGCACCGCTCCAAGAATGGTACCCAACTGCTGAAATAAGCTAGTCTATTCACCCACGATGGTATATCCCTTCCACAAAGAATCTACAAACAAAACGATATAATTGCGGCTAACGGGTGCCCAGAAGCACAAGTTATCTCAGCATATGAAAACAAAATCTCACATAGCCGTCGCATTAATTTAATTAATTGAATTGTTGTCGAATAATTTCACAATAAGGCCCCCGTCAGAGTACTCACGGAGGCCTACCATTTTCAAATGCTATCAGATGACTCATACTTTTGAACACCCATTACAAACAACAACTTCAACTAACTTTAGTGCAAGCACCTGAAAAGTGATTACAGTTATTGTTCATAAGGTGATACCGATCTCCTCTGAATTCTTTTCCTAATTCGCTTATAATACGTTTCACTTCGTCCTCCGTAAAATCTGTGTATCCAATTTGTATGGATTGTCTGAAAGTGTGATCGTTTATAAAAAGAAACCAATTAAACAATTTTCACCTAAATCGAAATTGTTCTCCTAATTCTTTGTCATCTCTGGGGTCTATTTCGAATATACCTGTGAAAGGAAACTGATGGCCTCCATACGCATATTCTATTCCGTAAATCTCTACACCTGAAAACAATTATCAGTAACATAATATACGGGTTTAATATGTTGTTACCCGAATGAAAGACTCCTAAACCTATGTTGGCGGTATATTCGTTAACTTTGTACATATCGTGAGACATTAAGCAAAACAGGTTCTCTAGCCATTCTGCCGGGTAGTAACTCATCAGAACCCGAGTCTCTTGCTACGTTCATACAACTGAAAGGTAAATTACAAGCAATTCCATTTGAAAACATTTCTGAACATATGCAACCGACGATAAGGTAAAAATAAACGTCTAGTAGTACTTATTCTATAATTGACCGCCGAAACGTTACGAAAATCGCCACATCACTCAAAAATACTATAGAAATTGTTAAGCCCGAATGAAAAATATAAGCAAAGTAGCGTAAAGGTTAGTTTTAACAATAGCGAATATGTCACCGCGCACGCGCTGTACAACACATCTAAATTTACAACAAATGAAAAACTTACGGCAAACAATCAAAGACCATTGTCGTCAATTTCCGTGGTAATGCAACAACATTGAAAAAACTAAATAAACGTCGAAATTTTAATTAATGCGCGCCGAATATATCCTTACCGGAACATTTCAATTTCGTAAATAATTTTGACGTAATTAAATTTTAAAATTCTTGTTCCCAAAACAACAACACCCGAACATTGCCGAGCGCTCCCATCTTTGTCGAAATAAAGTAAGGTTATATTCTGCTAGTTAATTTGCTGTGTTGTGTTTTCGTCGGTGCCGATCATTCACTTTTGCGTTTTCATTTTTTAGTGGTTGTTTTAAAGCCGAAGATGACGGTCGGGGAACAAGAACGGGAGAAAAGTCTTCAGGACTATCGGAAGAAGTTGTTGGAACACAAGGAAGTCGAATCTCGCCTGAAAGAAAGTTAGTATTTTCTTCTTTTTTTTTTTACGCCTGAACACCTACTAATTAGTTTTATTAACTGCATAACTATTTTTGGTTGTTTTGTAGGTGTAGATGCTTGTAAGTGGCATACTTAATTCACTTGATTTCGTTTATTACATTTGTTTCGGTGATATTTACAGTTGGACTATCTTCAGACTTGACGATTTACTCGACAAGAACTTCAGTGCTGTCAAACTTAAACAATAACAGCATCTAGAATGTCTGTCATACTTATTCACCCTCCCTAGAATTAGTAGCAAATTTGATCTTTGAATTATTTTGATGAAGGCTTTGTTCAGCTTAGCTTTAAATTTTTTCACCTGTTCTTGAAAACGACATTGAAATGTTTAGTTTAGTTTTTTAATGAAATTCGACAATTTTCAGTCAGTTCAGTAATAAAATGATCTATGTAATATCACTACTCTCTTTTGAAACTGGGAGAGGCCTGCTAAATATACTGGACAAGATACCCTTCAATAAGTGATCTACTTTTTAAAAGACCTTTGAAATCAGCTGAGAAAGATTAAAAGGTCCATGGTTCTTGACCTGGGATGCTATAATCACTTACACCCTCCCCCCTTCCTTTAAAAACATTGCTTCTACTGCTGGAGCTGTAGCTGAATTAACCGTAAAAAGTACAGCAAGCTTTTCGTCGACTATGTATTTGTTTCTTTGTCTGTTAAATCCCAAGGTGTGTAGTACAAAGCCGCAGTCAACGCGATTGGTGACTGTAGTAAGATCATCAGGGGAACCTGGTAATTCACTGGGGAAGTTTAGTTTAGGTACAGGGAAGTAGAAGGAAAGAATCAAAAAGTCATTCTAAATTTAGATTTCCTATGAACTCTTACGTCTACCTACCGTTAAAGGTTGGGCGATGATGTGTCGAATGTTGTTGGCTTTTTCTTCAAAATTTTAGTTGTAAAAATGAATCAGAACATGGATGATGTGATTATATACATTATATAAATATGTATGCTGGCACGGTGAGTATATCGAATGTCCCAGATAATCTGAAGCATTATAATAATAATAATATCTTTATTCAACTATTTTTTTTTGTTAAACAAAATAAACAAAACAATTGAATCGCAAGGCGAGGTTCAGCATTGCTGTTCTTACACCTAACCTTGATTAAGTTTTATTTTTGAGAAGTAAAAAGAAACTTGAGCATGACACACATTTAGATATAACGATTACATATAAACACAATATAAAACTGAAATTATTCATTTATTCATAAATTGTAAGATCTTACGTTTCGGTAGACATTAAAAATGTGGCGATAACACTTTCCAATCAGGCGTTAAATGGTTAATTATATATGCCACTTGATAAGTGAAGGACGACTTGAATTTTTCTGTTCTATGTTTTGGGATAGTAATAATTGATTTCGATCGGAGAACAGAACTGTGAACAACGGATCGAAAATGAATTTTATTATACAAATAACTACGACATTTACTACTAACAATCTTAAAAAACATGTACGTGGTGTGCAACAATCGTCTGTTGTGAGTCGTCAGCCACCCAGTATCTTTTAGCTTATGAGATACTTTATCGTATTTTCTTACCCCATAAATATATCTCAGACAAGATCTCTGAACTTGTTGTAAGCGTTACTTGTCCTTAGCAATCAGGCACGGGCCATAGACAACATCACAATAATTAAGGTTAGATAGAACTAAAGAATCGCACAAATGTGTTTTAATCTTAATATTGAGATGATGTCGAAAGGGATATAATGACCTGAGTGCCGCATAAGACTTTTTCAAAATTTGCACCACATGCTCAGAGAAACGTAAATCTTTATCAATTGTTAATCCTAAATTTTTAACAGTATCTACAGGAGTGATCTGCTCCCGTCCACACACACACAGACATATCTTGCAACACCATGTTCCGCAAACGACCTGGACCGAACAAAATCACATTAGTTTTGGCAGCGTTTATAATCAATGAATGACTTTGAGATACCTCTACAATTCTTTTTAGATCTACATTCACACAATCACAAGCAAGGTTTGAATTACTTGAATCAAAAGAAAAGTATATCTGTGTATCATCAGCGTATTGATGTAACTGACAAAATTTCAACTCTTTACTAAGTCGGATGGTGTAAATAGTAAACAATAACGGGCCTAATACAGACCCCTGTGGCACCCCCAGGCATCAAATCAAGAGTTGGTGATACTGGCACTGATTGATCAATTTTACAAACTGCTTTCGACCAAACAAATAACTGTAAAAAAAATTTATAGCAGTACTATCAAACTTTAGGATGGCAATAAGCGTTTCATGATTTAGTGTATCAAACGCTTTGCTGTAATCCAACAATACAAGTAGCGTTAGCTTATTTTCATCACTAGCTGTAAAGATATCATCTGTAATATTCATCAGAGCTGAAGCACAGCTATAGTTAGGTCGAAAACCTGACTGTGTGCTTGGAAGTATTTTAGCTCGTTCAAGATAAATTTTAATTTGAATACTGACAATTTTTTCTAAAATTTTCGACAGAAAAGATAAAATACTAATTGGACGAAAATTCTTATGTCCCCAAAGTGTTAGGCTGGCCTTGCTAACTGATACCTGTGTTTCTATTGATGAAATTGTAAAATTGCGAATATTTCAAAACTACAAATTTTTGGAATAAATTACCTTACATGAAGTCACTGTTATTTTTTATGATAAACGAGATAAGATTATAAAATTAGGGCGTTTCCATTTAAAAAATCGATTTGTGACGAGTTTTCAAAAAATTTTTACCTTCCTTGTTTGACCACCCTGTATTAATATTTATCATAATGGCACGAAGAATATCTTAAAGTAATTCTTCCTCTACAAAGCAGTCGCCTCAAATTAAATAATACGAGTTCCCGTATAGGTAAAATTGATACTTCTGTGTTGGCCTGCAAATGTCATCTTGAATAACTCAGAAACTGCTAGACTTAGGTATAGAACATTATACATCGAAAATGTTCAAAACTTGTCGTAGAATCTAAAAATGCAAAATATATAGGGTGTTCTATTTAAAATAACAAAGTTGATAGTTACTTCCGGTATAGCCGGAAGTGCCACCATCTTGAAAATATTTTAGCGGAGTTGGCCCTGTTGACATTAGAATGTGACGAAGTTTTCAGATTGATCAGACGTTTAGTTTCCGAGAAATCGATCGCGGTTATTCAAAGTGGGACACCCTGTATAAGTTCAAATTTTAGAAAATAATATTATAATAATTATATGCATGTGACTAAACGTAACTGTGACTAACGAACATTCGCATTTACATAATGGCTTGAACGTTTTTATACGCAAAATTTAACTTTATTCCATAGAGTCATTACTGTTACTGTAACAGATATGGTAAGTAATAGAACAGATTTTATTAGTTAAGTGCTCTATATGAAGCTGTGATGGCCTGGACATCGTTGATATCAATAGTGTTAATTCTAATTTTTAATAAGTGGACTGGTTGAATTATTTATTTTTATTTAGTATAAATGAGTTGCTTCTTACATCTTACCCAACGGATGGCTTTTTGGCAACTACCTGCTACGCTTACACTTCTAAGACCTGAACCCGCTTGTCGTCGCCATCCCCTTTAGCATTATGAGTTTAAACTATTCAATTCTTATGTTACAAGAGTTTAGGGTTAACAACCCTACAAATAATATTAGACATCCTGCCCGCCTGGAAATGATTACTTTAATAGGTAAAACACATAATTTGTTTACACTGCGTTTGATCACTCCGTCGCACACTCGAATGACACCATCGTTTCCTGGATATGTACCCACTATTCTGCCTAGCGGCCAATTACGCACATGTAGATTTTCTTCTTTAATTATGACCAGTGCCTCAACCTTTATGGCGTTAGTCGATCCCCCTTTCCATTTATATCTAGTCTGTAACTCTCTGATAGGTTCTCCTTGTGCGACCTTTTCCAATAATGTTGAATGATGGCTTGCAACCGTTGGAATTTGTTTAACCGATTTTCCGCGATGTCGGTCAGGTTTTCTTCAGGAAAAGCAGTAATGCTTTTGCCGATTAAAAAATGTGCTGGGGTCAGTGCTGACAGGTCGTTTGGGTGTGACACGAGAGAGTTTTACACCTGACTGGTTGGTTGTACTCCAATTTCTGTGGAAAGAGACATCTATGAATGCTTATTACCTTGCATTTTCCAGCATTCAACTGTAATTTAGTAACTCCGCACCAATGAGAGAAACCTTCTAAGGTCTCCTCAAGTAGTTTTGCATTCACGAAATGGACCTAAATATCTTTACGTCATCCGCGAAAAAAAAGTGCATTGACGTCATCAGCTCGAAGCATAATCCCAAGTTCGTTAATTGATGCATTTGAATTTAGGCGGACTTTCTGCTGCCACGCTTTTTGTCTATTGGCACGTTTTTGTTTTTGTTTATGGTTACGAGAAATGGCGAATTAATAAATAATATCATTTTGTTAATCGTCAATTATTTAATTATATATATAACATTAATGAATATAAGAAACAACAGGGGACCAAGATGAGACCCCTGAGGTACATCGGATGTAGTATTGTAAAATATAAGGTGCTTTAGCAAAATAATGCTAACATGTTTTCAATCAATTATTATTAATTATTAATCGATAAACCATTTAATCGACTTTCGGTTTTTAAAATATTTTTTTTATCAATTGTAATGGCGATTTTAAGTGCTGCTATTAATGTTAACTGCCAGAAAAAATACACGCATAAAGGCCGTAGGAAAGAAAGCCAGCGGGCAGAAAAAAAGTAGTTCGAGGTCAATATCGAAAATGTCATTTTAGCGAACAAACGATCAAATTTTTAATAGCTTACCGTACAGCCTCAACTTGAGTAACTCTGACTCCTGGGACAATATTTGTGTAAATAAATGCTCATCATGAGCCTGTATGGCATGAAGAAGTGATTTTAATTTAATTCATTTTAAAAAATCGATTTTAAAAACCAGTTTGCAATTCCATCGTAAACTCACATTTAAACATTGGTTTTAAAATCGATTTCAAAATCAATTTCCGTCGACCGTGCATTTATGACTTACATTAACGTAAACAAAATGGTTCATTAATGACCCCTATTAATGAAAATTTTTCTATTAATGAACGATTTGAGTATAGGCAACTAAGCATACATGTGTATACCTAAAGTTGCCATTTTATCTGTCATAATTTGTAGCAAAGCAAATTTTAATAATAACGAATCAGCATTAATTTACAGTTGTAATAAATCTTCAATTTGTTCACACAAACTTTGAGACATTTTTGTACTGTATACAACATTCCGATGATAACATTTAACGATGTTTGGCTCATCTATTTTACAAACTATTGTCTCACACAGTTTTTCAATATTGTTTACTCATTTTATAAACATTCCGACTCCTAAAAATATATTTTGGAGGTGTAGTGGAACCACTTTAAGAAAATGTTTTTTTTTATAAACTCTACATGAGCATGTTGTGTGAAATAACATTAAGGTGAAATCAAGCTTCATCGTTAAAGAATCTTAAACTGGAATACACAGTAGCGATATGAATGATGTGACAAGTCATTATCAAACATTGTCAACCATTTCTGATTCGGCCTTTGTAGGTGCATCACTATTTTGAATAAGCACCAATCCGTTCTCACAAAAAAGATTTATACACTTTGTTTCGCTGTGATGAAAACTATTGTATTTTGACGCAACAATTGGAATTTAGTACTTCAATTCTACATCAACTTAGTGACCTTAATTACAATACTGTTGTCAAATAGTCATACAAAAGACGAAAAGGCAAAGAATGATCAAATACAAAGCTCACAAAAAAGTAGAAATAATGAAGTTAGGTTATGTTATACAATTAAAAAATTGTGGTGAGTTCACAAAACGGTACTTTCTAAAGGTGCGTTCACAATAGCATATCTTTTCTAAAATTATTAATGTAATTTTATTAGAATTACAAAGTACTGTCGACGGAAAAGTTGTGTAACTAATAATAAGTCACCAGGACGGCATAGACGAATGGCAACAAAGATGGAATAACAGGACGTCTTGAACAAAAACACTTATTCCAGACATAAGCCTTGGCTCTCAAGAAAACACGGCGAAATAAATTACCATCTTACGCAATTTCTATCTGGACACGGGGAAGTGGGAACCTTCCTACACAAGATAGGCAAAAGAGACAAGACGGACTGCCTAGACTGTGGACTTCTAGACAATGAGGAACATCTCATCTTTTCATGCCCAAGGTGGTATGGTGAGCGGCGTCTATTGATCACTGCTCTAAAAACGGATAGATACCGCTATCCCGTGACTGTAAAAAAAAATAAAGGTATTGAATGGGAAATCGCGTCGCCAGAAATCTCTCTAATTATAAAAGAGGATTTTTATGTCGGTGACCTGCTTACAGACCAAGCGCGTCATATTTGCGCCAAACTTATTAGTACATTGAAGTCAGATTGCTTCAAACTCCGCATATGGATCTCCAAATTAGGGTTAATTTGAATTTTTATAACGATCACTTGATATATTCAAAATCAAGTTTCCTACATGGAAAGATATCCAATCGTTCCATCCTTTCTGAAATATCACAGTTATTCGACCCATTAGGTCTTCTGGGGCCGTGTATTATCTCAGTCAAAATTCTTTTGGAACAGTTGTGGATGGAAAAGTTGTCTTGGGACGACCAGGTTACTAACTAGGTGGATTACCTATCGTAGTGAGCTCATCTACCTCGATGAGTTTAGAAATTCTCGTCACATTCTTTTGTGACCAACTTGGAAAATTGAGTTGCATGGATTTTGTGATAATTCCTATGATACTTCCAATTATCTGCGCTTAAAAAACCATGTCAACGATATCCAAGTATTTTTGTTCTGTGCAAAATCCAAGGTGGCATCATTAAAGTCCATCACCATACCAAAACTAGAGCTCTGGGGAGCAGTCCTTGCAAAAGTTTCAGACCAGTTCTGTAAGCTCTAAATCTAACTATAAACCGCTGTGTTTTATGGAACGATTCTGCTAATATTTTAGGTTGGATCCTAACCTCATCGAAACTTTTGTTCGTAACAGATTTGGCGACATTCTACAGCTCACTTCTCGTGCTGAATGGCGGCATGTTCCCATCAAAGCTAACCCGGCCGACTTACTTCTAGGGGTGTGTTTCCACACCAACTCAAAGATTCAATTCCAACGCTACTTATCCAAAACTCACATAGTTAAAAAAAAGGAAGCGCGATTATTTCCACAGTTGAGTTTCTCTTTAATAATTTCTCCAACCTCACAAGGTTATAGAGAATAACTGCTTATTTCAAGCGATTTCAACTGTTGCACACCTAAGGTCAAACGTGGTTTTGGGTCTCCAACCCCAAAAGAGTTCCCTTTTTGTCTTAATTAGCATTTTTCAAACTGAGTCTTACTCTAAAGAGCTCAAGCAGCTTAGTAAGCACGAAGTATTACACTCTGACGACATAATCGGAGTCGAAGGCAAACTCCAGAATTCTCAGTTTCCGTTCGATAAGAAATTTTGAGCAAACATTAGCTTTCAAAACTCATCGTCTTGAGAGCGCATGCCGTCTGACTTGACGCAGGAGCCCAGCAAATGCTCTGAACTCCGAGTGACAGATTTTGGACAGTTTCAGCCTGAAATCTTGTCAATCAAGTGTTACCGATTTCAGCCTAAACTAACAGAGTCTATCATGGGCAATCTCCCCAACTCGTGTATTGAACCGTCACTACCCTTCTACGTAAAGGTGTAGATTATGTGTGACCCCCGCGGCTAGAAAACAAGTAAGGCATATGTATGTCTCTTTGTTTGTTTGGCCTAGAGTCCCTTACCTCGATGCACTTCTTAATAAGTCGTCCGATGGTATCAGCTCCTGATCTTGATCTTCGAGAAGTCAAGGATTCTCTACTTACCAAAGGCTTCAAAAACTATAGCAGCACTTGGAGACGCGAATCTTAGTTAAACTAAAGGAGGATAATAACCTTCCTCCTCTCGAATGGAAGTTGGGTCGAGTGATCTATCTTCACCCAGGGAAGGATGGAGTCAACCTGGTAGCAACTATACGAACTGCTCATGGCATGTTTCGCCGTTCCTTTCCGAAGATTTGTCCGCTTCAATTAACGAGAAAGTGTTGTAAAATAGTGGCAAAGTTGACATACCTTTGTGTTCTTGTGCACGTTCGCTCATTGTTACTTTTAAGCTCTTATTTTCTTTGTTAGAAGTTCTTAATCCTTTCCTGGTGAGAATGTTGGTAAAACCGAGGTAACAACCCTTGCACGTGTGGGGGTTCTGTTTGCCGCGAAAGGCGTCATTGTTCGTTTTAAACTTCACCGGTAAAGTTGTCGATATAAAACTTGACTTTTTTTCAAAAATATTTTATTACTACATAACTCTCATACATGTCCACTACGAAACACAAGTTTCTAAGCATCCTGCGAGAGATTGATCGGGAGCAAATTTTTCTCTCACGAAAAAAACGGAATCTTCTATAGTAAAATAACCTATTTTTATTTAGCTGGTATTTATTCTAAATTGTCTACCAAGTAAATGTCAAAAAAATTGATTATTCTCATAATTAGAAATTACCAAAATTTTATTACTTTAAAAATATTACTAAAGAGGGTGCTGCGATGAAATTCATTATCAGACGCTATTGCGCATGTGTAGCGTACGACAAAGTAGTCATTACCGCACCAAATAGAAAAAAGTCTTAAATAAATTAAAGAGAGTCTTTTTTTACAAGAATTGCCAATCTTTAAGCTCTTCTTGGAAGTCAGATCTAATTCCGTCTTTATTTTCAGTGAGAGAACAGCTGAAAGACTTGACAAAACAATACGATAAGTCCGAGAACGACTTAAAAGCTCTGCAAAGCGTTGGTCAAATCGTAGGCGAAGTTTTGAAACAACTAACCGAAGAGAAATGTAAGTGACCAACCTAAGCCCGATTACAAATTTAATCTTTTCTGCATTAGTTATCGTCAAAGCTACGAATGGACCAAGATACGTCGTCGGTTGTCGCCGACAGCTAGATAAAGCGAAACTAAAAGCGGGAACTCGAGTCGCTTTAGATATGACAACTTTAACTATCATGCGGTATTTACCGAGAGAAGTCGATCCCCTTGTCTACAACATGAGTCACGAAGATCCTGGAGACGTCACGTATTCGGCGATCGGAGGGTTGTCGGAACAAATTAGGGAGTTGCGAGAAGTTATCGAGCTGCCTTTGCTGAACCCGGAATTGTTTCAACGTGTCGGTATTACGCCACCTAAAGGATGTTTGTTATACGGGCCACCGGGCACTGGCAAAACGTTACTGGCCAGAGCTGTGGCCTCTCAACTAGACGCGAACTTTTTAAAAGTTGTATCGAGCGCTATAGTCGATAAATATATAGGTGAATCCGCTAGGCTTATACGGGAGATGTTCAATTACGCGAAAGATCATCAACCGTGCATTATTTTCATGGATGAAATCGACGCCATCGGCGGTCGTAGGTTTTCGGAGGGTACTTCAGCCGACCGTGAAATTCAACGTACTTTGATGGAGCTGCTAAATCAAATGGACGGCTTTGATTCTTTGGGGCAAGTGAAGATGATTATGGCTACGAATCGACCGGACACTCTAGATCCGGCATTGTTGCGTCCAGGACGTTTAGACAGAAAAATCGAAATTCCTTTGCCTAACGAGCAGGCGCGCTTGGAAATCTTGAAAATTCACGCCGGTCCGATTGCAAAACACGGCGAAATTGATTATGAAGCCGTCGTTAAACTTTCAGACTCGTTTAACGGAGCAGATTTAAGGTACGGAAAGTGTAGATCTAGAAAATTCTCTTTAGATAATTGTGTGTTTTAGGAATGTTTGCACCGAAGCTGGTCTTTTTGCTATTCGCGCTGAAAGGGAATACGTCATTCAGGAAGATTTTATGAAGGCTGTACGAAAAGTTGCAGATAATAAAAAGTTAGAGAGCAAATTAGATTATAAGCCGGTTTAAATAATGTATTTGATTTTAACATTGTAATTAAAGTTTTTTTTGGTATTGCGTTTAATTATTATATTCTTTTTATTCTTCTTCAATTCGTGTTCATATTTATAGACATTTTCAATTTTTCTGGAATGGAATAGAACGCACTTAACTTAATTAATCTGTTTCTTTCAGTTGCGTAACAATAATCCTCAAGTCTTTTTTCTCTGTTACCCTTTATCTTTTGATGATAGGGTAGAGGCAGTTGTATCTACAGGGTGGTCCGAATTAATTGTAGGAAACTTAAAGGGTGGTAAGTACAACAAAAATAAAGGCCGAAGTGTCATAAACTATGGTTGAAAAGTGCCCCCTAGCGGAGCTAGCGACCACTGAACGTGCTCCCCAAAAACCAGTTTTTATTTTTAATTCCTAAACGAAAAAAGTTGTCCAAATGAAATTTGGTTGGCATGTTCAGCATTTCGAAGTGGTCATTTGGGAATTTTTTCATTTTTGAAAAAAATCTACAGATACGGGCAAAATCAAAGGAAAGGAACACCGCAGCGTCTATTTAACCAACAGAAAAACACCAAAAACTGCACTAAAAACTTGACTCGGACACGTGTTTCAACAGCTAAGCTGTTATCATCAGCGATACCGATACTGTAACCAACACCAAGTTGAAATAAAACCCGCTAAGTTGAGGAATAATCTGAGTCTTGGTGTTAGCCCACCTTGATTCGATGGATTGTAATGTGAATGTTGTTTTGTGAGATTTAACCTCGGGATGAGTTTGCTCATAGAATCTGCCCAAAAACTTTTTCATACTTGTGGACAAATCGCAGAAAAAGTACTGTGGACAAATCTCTGAAAATGTAACTGTGGACAAAACCTCGAAAATGTTTCACTGGACAAATCGCCGAAAATAATTCTGTGGACAAATCTCCAAAAATGCTTCTGTGAAGTACAGTACGTTGGCTCGAAAAGCTGTCAAATTTCCAGTAGTATTCAACAAATTTGCTTGCTGTACTTATATATGAAAACGACTTAAATTGATGAAAACAAATTTTACTTGAAAAAAAATGTTTGTTCTTGAAATTGTTATTATGAATGTAATTTTTTTAAAGAAAGAAATTGTAATATCCAACGCTAAAAACTCTGTAATCGAAGAACACATTTAAAATGCACCGGCTAAAGTTCAGATAAATGCTACGTAGACTCTAAGGGGTCATGGGAATGTTTGCTTTTTGGTTTATGTTTTGTTGCTTACCTTTATTGAGATGCTTCTTAACTAAAAACGTGTAAATACAAACGAATAAATGGGCGCCGACTTATTTATTAAGGGAAAACAAGAAAAAACCTTTAAGGGAATAGAAACAAATTTTAACCAAAAAACAAATCTAATAATCAAATCAAATTTAGCATTGAATAATAAACAAAACACATTGACATTCGTCTACTCTAGTAATGAATTGACTTATAATTACGGTATCAAGTGAAAGATTAAATTTCTTTTAATGAACGTAAAACGCGAGGATCCTTTACAAGCGTTAAAAACGTTACTAAACTAAAATAACATTATTAAAAATATTGAAATGTAAATTCTCGGTTCAACCGGCAACTCAAAAAGATAAATATATTGTAGTCGCTAAAACAATTACTGCACAACGTAAGGTACAACCAGTGCTTTTAAGGTACGACAACGAATGCTATTAATTGCGAACATATTATGAAAGCACTTACTTGAAGTTTCTTGTATTAATAAGGGACGCTCAATTTGTCGACAAACCAACAGGTGATTTGGCTGACCTTGATGCGTTGTGTGAACGTAGTCAGATTGCTTGCATATCAAAACTGCACTTAGGATAAGGTAATGCACACGGAATTTTCCATGAAGCGAATTTTCTTCCATAAGTTAATAACGAGTTTGATAGTCGAATTTTCATCGACAGAAACGTAGAGATCAAACGCACAAAAAGATAACGAATATTCTTCAATTTCGGAACGCACTTTTATTCTTCTGAATCAAACTTTTTTTTGAACGGAACGTACACAACACCAATAACGTAGATAGATTCGCTATAAAGCTAATCCATTAATTCAAACTTCGTTTTACTCAAAACTAAACAGATAAAAATGTAAACGTAATCAGCAACAGCGTGGTCGTACTTATACCTCTGTCGCCATTGTTATTCTTCCTCGCGCGGAAAAGGTTCCTGGTCATTATGCATTAAATGCAAACTAGCGGGGGAAATGCGCACCTTATTTAAATTTAAGGTAGCGATCAAATTTTGGAAAGCTACAAATAACTGTAACCTACCAACCAATACCCGTTCACCCCCGATCACATAAAAACAACTTAAATTGATTGTCCAAATTAGCGTTTTCGACGTTTTGTTTACAAAAGCGTTTTCAGCGTTTTATCGACAGATGCATTGTCAGCGATTTGTCATAGACCCCTTCCAACTACTTTTTCTGGTGCTTTTTTTGAGACAGAAAATGTAGCTACAACGTGAACCTGAAGAAGTTTTTGGGCAGCTTATATCACCAAATTCAGCACGAAGTTAGATGACACAAAAAGATGAACATTTACATTTTGCAATCGGTCGGATAAGGTTAGCTAACATCAAGAGACTGAAAATTTTCAAATTTAGCGGGGTTTACTCAAATTGACTTAGATCGTCAGAAATAGATAGAATTGCCGCTACCCTATTTGTCCACAGAAAGATTTTCGCCGATTTGTCCACGAAAGCATTTTCACTTCTTCCTTCTTGCCTTATCCTTCTTTTATCCCTTCTCTCGCGTATCCTCCTTTGCATAGTACTTTTTTTCTTTTCCATATTTTCCTTTTTTGCATTTCTATTTTGATCTCTTTCAATCTCTTGCTTTCCATTTTCTCTTCATACCTCATTGCCCTTTTTCTTGTCTGAATCCTGAACCTCTCTAATTTTACCTGTTCTTCCATTACATATCCAGGTCGCTCTCTTTCTCTCACTCTCTCCGCCCCAGCGTCTATTTCCAGTATATTTCTTGTGAATTCCCTCTAGCTCTTTCATCCCCATATATTCTCTCCATATGTCATTATTAATTTTGACTATCCTATCGAATAGCCATCTTCTTTTCTTTTGGTCTTTCCTAAATATTTTTTCTCCAATCCTCAATACCTGTTTTAGTATCTGATTTTTTTTGTGTTCTATTTTTTGATATGCTCTTTATCTTTGTTATCATAGCTTCGCCTTCAACTTTGTTAAACTTAAGTCGAACTTTAAATTAATTAAATGTCGTTAGCTGATGCTTAACTTCCTTTAACTTATAATTAAATACTGCAAATATAACGTTCATGAATAAAGTAAAAGCTGTTTGAATAAATAGTCCTTCGGATGTACTTTGTCAGCAGTATCCGTGACGTAGAATCAAATAATTGACCGATTGATCTGCTTTAACGCTGTTTCAGTTATTTCTTAGCGAATCAAAAAATAGTTTATGCGAAAATCGTGTATAACTAAATTACAAAAATTAAATTGAGGATAGATATTTTTGCAAATATTCAAGAATGGAAAAATCTATGTAGGTAAACAGGCATTTTGGGTCAATAAATTATGCTCAAAATCGAATCGGATCTGTGCTATTATAAATAAGACTCATGCAAAGTTTCATAAAAATCGAACCCGTGGTTTCGTTGATATCTCCTCCCAGTCGTCTTAACAATCTTTCCAATTCATCGGAAAAAGTAAAAAAATAGGGATGTTAGAATTTTCGGTTTGGAAACCGTCGCAAATCCCCAATTTTATTTATAATTACAAGATGTGGAGTAATAACATTTGCGATGTTTAGGTTACATTTTATTTTCACTTAATTTAAAGTAATTCAATGTAATTAGACTGCTTTTACTTTTGTAACTAATTTGAATTGATTTACTTCCGATACCTAAGTAAAATTTAAATTAAAGATAGTGAATATGTTCCCGCTGTGGAATCCTACCATCAGTAGGCATAGCCTAGGGGTAAACGAGTCAATTTAACAAATTGAACCACCGCAGGCGCGCTAGTTCGAATCCAGTATCACAATGTTACTTTTTTAATGTACCAATTGTTTACCTTGACATAATCTGTTATATCAGCATTGAATAAATGTTGAACTGCTTTAAATGGAAACGTTACAATGTAACATTGTGATGTTAAAGTTTCGTTTATGTAATGTTTTTACGTTTTGTGGGAAGCTCATCACTGACTTCGACTAACAGTGCGTGATGGTTAAGTACTCCGTTTCCCAAACCAATGGTTACTTCCATTTGACCATGCGTAGGAATTTTTTCGCGTCGCCGGGACGGACAATCGTCTTTGAAGCTCCTGTATTAATCAGGACTCTGGAGTATCGTCCTTTGAGAAATCCTTCAATATAGATGCTGTGCAAATGGTAGTCTCCGGGGCAGTTTCTCTGAGGTCAACTTTTGCCCCTCTTGGTCGACCTGTTTTAGTTTTCAGGCTGCTCTTTCTGGTCGTCGCGAAGGCTTTGTATATTGACGTTGAGCGTGGCCCACTTAATTAGGGTTTCAGTATCTTAGTGGTTTTCTACGTGATGAGTTTTCACGAAATATTCACCGAACAATTTCTTCTTTAGTTTTCTTAGTTGGTTGGTTACCTCTGTGAGACGCTTCAAATTCTAAAGCAGGAGCCAAAGCATCATCTAATGTTCTTGGTTGAGCCAATATCAAAATCCGTTGTGTCTCACTATCTCTAACACCCTCAACAAAAGTCTGGATATAGCCTAGTTGCTCGAAAAAAACTACACGGCGTTGTAGAGTACGCCAATTGCGTATCGGCTTCAAATTCTTGGAGGCTCTCAGTAGACTTTTGAAGACGATTTTTAATTTAAGCGAGATACCTAGTTGTAGTCTCAGGAAGGAGTTGTAGTACATTCAGTGCTTCCCCACGCAGAGCCACCCTATGCGGCACCCTTAAACTACTTGTGATACGTCGACTAGGGTACTTTATCGTCTAATGTGGGTGGCAACGCGTACGTCTGTATTTGTAAAGTTTCTGGTTCTAACGATGCTCTCGTCTAGAACTTTTTCTTCCATTTTCTCTTCCATCGATTCTAATTTTATATTCGATTGGTTTGAAATTGAATTTTTACATAATTTCTGTTCGCTTTGTTCTTCAACATCTTATATTTTCTCTTCCGTTGATTCCATTTATGTTCAATTGTTTCTTTTATTAATTCTGCATTTTAATATAATTTCTTCCCACCTTTCATCGTTTTTTCAATGCTCACAAATTATTCGAATTTCTTCGAATCTATGTTGTTGCCTTGCAGACGCGTAAGCGGCATTAAATAAAAGAATGTATATAACATTCGTTTGAACTATTTATTTATAAAAGTTACACACACGTACTTATAACGTAAAATAACGTTTATTTTACGGCAGCTTATGTGCATTCGCGATTGTAAAATAAAAACATTCTACACCTGACACCAATATTGGTTATTGTTTTTTTTTCGCGTCCACAATTGCGAGTTAAATAATCGCTGCCAGTAAGAGTTTATTTTTTAAAACGTTCAGTTATTCTAATTCTGATAAATATACCAATTAATAATAATTTATAGCAACTCGCATTAAATGACAGCTTACAACTGATTCCAAAAACTACATTTTTATACCTACTTGTAGAATAGTTGTAGAATATTTTAGAACATTCAAAAATTCCGAAAGTTTCGGTCATTCTGGAATCCCCGAGCATTCTTACTTATTCTCGTAACTCTTGTGGCGTAACAATATGAAAACGATAACATGACACTAATGCTTTTCCACTTAACGTATGTACAACCATTATAGCTATACCCCAACGAAAACCTTTTCTGGCTGATGTTAAAATCAAAACTATTTTGTCTAAATTATTAGAAGATTTAATGGTAAATAAAGTTCTAATGAAAAATCATTCATTTATTTAAAATAAATTTTAATTTTTTTTAACTTCTTATTCTTCAATAGTAAATTGAAAATTGCTCTTACTAATTTAACAATTAAAGTTATAAAGGCATAAAAGCAGAATAACTACGACTGCAAGTACTCCAATAACATCTAATAGATAATACTGGTAAAAAGGTAAGTCCAAAACGGGACTTCTTAAGTGCTTAGTACCTTTGTGTCTTATTACGTATTCCGTCCAAAACACTGCTTTATCCAAGCCGGATAAGGGTTCATCGTCTACAATTTTCTTTAATTTAATGATATTTTTTTTAAATCTAGAACATAGAAGTTTAAGATGAACTAAGTGTGATCAAACACCAATATATACTCACCGCGGATTTTCGGCAACTTCGATAATTCTGTTCTCAAATATATTTTCGTTGAAGTTGGTGTAGTGCAACTGCTTGCCTATACCAAAATGTTCGATTAAGTAAGAATTTCGGAACTGATCCAGATAAAATGGCATAGCAATCAATGGGACTTCGCTATGTATCGCTTCGAGTAAAGAATGTGCCCCCCCTTGCATCACAAATAGTTTTATATTTTTATGTTCTGCAGCACAGAAAAAAATAATTTCTCTAAAAACCTTCAGATAACTCACTCAAAACGTTACGCTGAGGAAACCAGCTAGAGACGTGAACGTTTTCTGGAACGTCTTTTAAATCGTTATTGTACTTCCACAGAACGGTATAAGGAAGATTTTTAAACACTTCTAAGAATATTTTGGTCGGAATTTTGTCAGCTTCAGTTACAATAGTTCCGAGACTAACATAGATGAAACCTTGACTGGCGTTATCTAACGTACGTTCTAGACTCTGAAAAAATAGGTTCACATATGCAATTAACGTCAAGTCATATAATACCTCGGACAAATCTGGAACTTTGTTGAATAAATTTATTCCGCCAATTTGAACAACGGTTGGTATGATCGGTCTAATCGGATATAGCACATTATCTGTATTTTCAAAAACCATACTTATTTTTTCAAAAACTTCATCCAGTTTGTAATCTTCTCCAAAATATTTTTCAAGTAACACATTTGTTTGTGTAAACTGCATGTGGTCGAAGTAGTACTTAACGAAATAAAGTAAAGTGCCCAGTAATCTACTCCACAGTGTTTTTTCGGCGTCAGGATATGAACTTTCTAAGATAACACTGGCTTCATGATTTCCAATGCTTTGGAAAATACTCGGATGACCAGTAAGAGAAGAAACGGCAATAAGAGGACAATCAAATAATTTAGCAAAACCGTATATAGGAAACATCGTACTTTCTACTAGCACTACATCAAATTTTTCGGTTTTATTATTTATTAGGGCTTGGACTAATTTATGTTCTAACACTGAAGCGGGAAAATCATGTACGAATGTCTTAAATACAGTGACCGCGTCTTCAAAACTTTTTGCCGATTTTTCCATAATTTCTGTAAAGCTTAAATCCATTTTAATATTGATATCGATTTCCGTTAAGTTTGTAAGTCTAGGATCGTTCATAGGATGCGTCGTATAAACGACAACTTCGTGTCCTCGTTGAGAAAGATTTCGCCACAGTGGATAAAAATTTGATTGGTGAGAGTAAAACTGTATAGGCATTATTGCTAATATTCTAGCGGCCCAACAATCAGGAGGTAGTAGAATCGAAAATATTATAAAAAACTTACATTTAAAACAACTCATTTTGTTTTCTTCAAAATTTAGAACGTACTATTTCTAAGAAGCGAGTTTACGAGTTAAATGCCTTCAATTCAGACCGAAATATTTATATGAAATAAAGCATTAGTATTAATCGTGTTATTTGTGATAAGATTATAATCTACAGGTTTGTATAGTTGTATACCTTTAGCTCTTATCAAAATCAAAAATTAATAATCAAATGATTGATAACTATTTTTTGATATGATGTTATCGCGTTCTTAAAAGACACTTCACGCAGTTGTTTCTTATAAATAATTGGCCGAAACATACATATATGTGATTAGATTTAATGTTCCAAAGCTTTGCTTAAAATAGTTATTAATGTATCGAGGTGAATTATAAAGGGCCTCAATTACCGATGGCAATTGCCTGATATTATTAAGGCTCATTAATTCCCGTGGTACACTCATAAAATTTAAAACTTGGACACCACAATTTCTGTAAACAAAAGTTTGCGCATTGTGAAGCGGGCTTAAGGGTATCATTTACAATTCTAACAGCAGGTAGTCTCAGCAGGGGTTATCTTATAGAAGGACTGTAGAATGAATCATTACACTAAGCACGTTTTAGAAAATAGGTAATTTACGTTGCTTACTTAATTTTTTGGTAATTATACAGCAAAGGGGACCCACCTCCGATCGCCTTCTAAATAGGTGCGTTGGACGCGGCTTCCGATGCGGAACAACTTTTCCCTCTGACATAATTAGGGGTCACGTCGGTAAAAAAAGATATTCACCATTAAAGATGTGATAAATATTGTAATTTGAATAGCATGACACTTTGTACATTCGACGTCTTTGCCATATTGTCAAGAACACCCTCCCGAGTAACTTGCAAGTAATTTTACTGTGGGTCATTGTTTCTTAAAAGTTATTAACAAATGAAGGTGGTGATAACAGCCGTACAATGGAATCTTAATTGTACCACACCGTGTACATTCGAGACGTCTTCTATTATGAGAACACTTACTCTATCTCCAACACTTGTTTAGAGACGTTTACAGGTTATTGCTGTTATTCTTACTTCATTTATATTCTACGTTTAGAGAGCGTAGTAGACCTTAACTAATACATTAACTTTATTCGTTAATAACTTTTTAACAAACAATGACCCCGAGTAAAATTACTTGCAAGTTGCTCGGGAGGGTGTCTTTGACAATATATGTGAAATTTAAGGTCATCGGAGGTGGGTCACCTTTGCTGTATGAACGGGGGTGAACGGTGTTGGTTGGTAGGTTACAGTTATTACAATTTTCTTCTTAAAAAAATTACATGTTTGCATTTGGTTTGAGGTAAACGGTGTTGGTTGGCAGGTGCGATCGGGGTAAATATACAGCAACACATATTTAATGGTGAATATCTTTTTACCGACGTGACACCCACAATTATGTCAGAGGGAAAAGTTGTTCCGCATCGGAAACCGCGTCCAACGCACCATTTAGAAGGCGATCGGAGGTAGGTAATTTGCTTATATTTACCAATTTTTTTCTTTAAAGAATATATTTGAAGGTATCGCTAATTAAACACCATAGCTCGATTAATTATCGAATCAAAATTTTGTTTAGGAAATGTTTACAAAATAAAATTAGAAATAATTTTGATTTAAAAACGTCTACAAGCAATAACTTTTAAATTAAATCAAAAACTAAACATGGTTATTTGGGTTGACTGATTATTACTTATTTTTAAATAAATCTAACCTACTAATTATTGTAAGTTATTAAAAAAAATCATTAAACTCTCTATTCATAATATTTAGTCCTTACAAAATGTATATTTTATGACGTTTCATTTTTTTCTGTAGTTAATATAAAAGTGAAAATAAAAAACTAAGGCAATTCTTATTGTCAACGTATATATTTAGTTTTTTGACAAGAATTTATTACATAATTATAATTAAGATACCAAGTTATAGTTTAAAATTAAATGAAAACTTTTTTTTAAATAAAGGTATTACTATATAAATAAATATAAGAAATCAATAATGGGTGTGACCTCCATTATTATTGATACATTCTTGGAGGCGTCTGCTCATTGACGCTATCAAGGTATCAATATAATTAATATTAATCGTTTCCCATGCGGTATCAATGGCTGCAATTAGTGCATTACGGTTTACTGGTATAAAATTTGGCCCTTGTTGTCTTCGGATAACAGCAAGTATTCGAGCCCAAACATTTTCGATAATGTTAAAATCTGGGCTTTTGCTGGCCAGGGTAACAGCTCCAAGTTATTTTCTCGTATCCAATTGCGCACAACCCGCGAAGTATGAATAGGGGCGTTGTCCTTTAACAACAAAATACATTATGAAAATGTTAATTCAACAGATCCCGAACTATTTTTGGAGAAAGTATAGTGAAATAAGAATACTTACTTGTTGGAAAATATAATCTTCGTCTGGATAAAACACTTCGACTGAAGGTTTCATAATAGTTTCCAAAATATCTAAATACGCAGCAGAATCAAGACGTCCATCGATAGCCCAACAAACTCCTGGACCCCGCGCGCTAACCCAACCCCACACATTCACAGAAAAATAACCACTTCGTTTTTAGGACATATGTGATTATTTTCGTAACGAGTTCCTTCCATTCTAAAAACTTTTAGTGGTCCATCGTTGCGGCTATTGAACGTTTTTTCGTCGCTAAAAATCACTCGATTCCAAAATTCCAAAGGTTCGTTCACATATCGCCTTGCAAATTCCAGACGACGTCTCATATTTTCGTCACTGAGAACTTCTTTCGCAGCAGCATTATACTTCTTTATTCCCATCTCCTTTAATCTTTTTGTGCAGTTATACGGCATCCGGGAAAATGTGTATCTGCTATAGCCCTGAGTATGTAGCAAATGGTTGTTCTGTTACGTAATGAAACAACTCGAGATCTTGAGCACGTGTAGATACTTTAGGTCTACCACTTCCGATGGCTCTTTCCAAAGTGTGTTCAAGATTCCATTTTACTCGGTAATGCCCTACGGTGCTTTTTGGTATATCTAACATACGTGAAATTTCACGCACGCTACGGCCCGCCGCTAATTCCGAAACAATCCGCGCTTTCAAATCAGCACCGAGATGAGGTGGCATTTTCACAACACTTGAAATTTTAAACTAAAATGGAATTTACATTTCTTACTTTATTTATTGGTTCACACTACCCTTCTCAAACAGTAGGTAATTGTTTATTTATTACATACTTCTAATGACCAATGTAACAACCCTTAGAGCAATATGACTCAAAGGAAGTAAATTAAACAAGCAAGGATATTCTATTGTTATTGAAACTTATTCATAAAGTAAAACCATTTCCTTATAATGCTAATGGACAGGATTTTCTTTTAAGTATTAAGATTACAATAGAGGACTTATAAACTTTCGAAAATATCTAATTATAAATATTTACACTGCAATTGCGCTTTTTCCTTAATAATTTCTTAGCAATAACATACACGTTCTTGGTTTTTAAGTTGTCATAAATTTGATATGATATAAATTTGTGTTTCTAATATTACATCACAAACTAATCTTTATTCGCCAAAAAATTGTTGCTTAAGTTGTAAAGCTTCGTACACACCTGAACAACAAACCGAGCAACAAACATAACAACGAACCGAAAGTCAAACAGAACGACAAACGATCTTTTATGATTTCCACAATCCGAACAACAACAAACGGAATTGAACTGTTGTCTAACGTATTTTAAGAGATCTTTATCTTTAGAGTAATTTAAGATTAGCATAATTTCAAAAGTAGTTTAACTCAGTCAACAGAATATATTTTAACAAACGGAACGTGTGCTGTTCCCATAATTATTTTCAGTAGTTTTCAGTTCATATATATTTATTATTGAGAAGAGAAAATTGCGGAAAACAAGAAGATAGTGCCAACCAAATTTTTACGCACAAAGAAGAGTAAAAATTATAATTTACTTCGCTTTTTTTTTATTTTGAAATTTCCGCCCAAATGATGCTAATAGGGACATCATTTTTTCTTGCATTCTTAAACACTGATTAATTTAAAACATTTTTCTTCTGTCAACTCCATAATATTACCTAAAACACAACAAACCCACAAAAGGGAGGACAAAATAAATAATTTAATTCTCCCGCATAAGTTTGTTCGCCGTTTTGTTTAGATTCGTCCAAACCTGCAAACGCATTCGCGCGCATTTTCTTTGATGTCGGAGAAAACCGACAAGTTGCGGGAACGCCGCAAACCGTTCGTGGAACAATCAGGACTTGCGAATCTGTTCTAAAATTCGTACGTAGCACCGTCCAAATTAATGTTCCGATTGCCGTTCGGTTCGTTGTTCTGTTTGTTCCTCGGTTTGTTGTTCAGGTGTGTACGAAGCTTTACAATAAGCATATTAATATGAACTATATCTTATGAAAGGAGAGTTATGTAACTATAATTAACGACTTAACGTTACGTTAGTAGATTCCATTTACTATTTACACATATTTTCTTGGAACATTCGATAATTAACTATCGGGATATGATGACCCTATACTTCGCAGGTTGTGCGCAACTGGATACAAGCAAATAACTTGGAGCTGTTACCCTGGCCAGCAAAAAGCCCAGATTTTAACATTATCGAAAATGTTTGGGCTCGAATACTTGCTGTTATCCGAAGACAACAAGGGCCAAATTTTATACCAGTAAACCGTAATGCACTAATTGCAGCCATTGATACCGCATGGGAAACGATTAATATTAATTATATTGATACCTTGATAGCGTCAATGAGCAGACGCCTCCAAGAATGTATCAATAATAATGGAGGTCACACCCATTATTGATTTCTTATATTTATTTATATAGTAATACCTTTATTTAAAAAAAACGTTTTCATTTAATTTTAAACTATAACTTGGTATCTTAATTATAATTATGTAATAAATTCTTGTCAAAAACTAAATATATACGTTGACAATAAGAATTGCCTTAGTTTTTATTTTCACTTTTTATATTAACTACAGAAAAATGAAACGTCATAAAATATACATTTTGTAAGGACTAAATATTATGAATAGAGAGTTTAATGATTTTTTTAATAACTTACAATAATTAGTAGGTTAGATTTATTTAAAAATAAGTAATAATCAGTCAACCCAAATAACCATGTTTAGTTTTTTGATTTAATTTAAAAGTTATTGCTTGTAGACGTTTTTTAAATCAAAATTATTTCTAATTTTATTTTGTAAACATTTCCTAAACAAAATTTTGATTCGATAATTAATCGAGCTATGGTGTTTAATTAGCGATACCTTCAAATATATTCTTTAAAGAAAAAATTAAGTAAGCAACGTAAATTACCTATTTTCTAAAACGTGCTTAGTGTAATGATTCATTTTACAGTCCTTCTATAAGATAACCCCTGCTGAGACTACCTACTGTTAGAATTGTAAATGATACCCTTAAGCCCGCTTCACAATGTGCAAACTATTGTTTAAAGAAATTGTGGTGTGCAAATTTTAAATTTCATGAGCTACATAGATAATTTTATTTCTGATCGATTTTAATAAAATATTGTTCATTTTTAAAACGGAAAAATGCACCAATTCTATTAACTTCCAGTATATTTGTATCAGGTACCATTGATTATAAGAGTTTTGTTGTTGCTATGTTACTTGTTTATAAACAGAACTTTGTTGTCAAGCTGTGTTTTTTCGTTAAAAACGTGTTTTCTACCCCAAATATAATGGAGCAGATTTTGAAAAAAGCTGAAAAAGCAAGAGAATCGTTAATTCCATAGAAAACTGAAGCCGTATACCAAAAAGAATACAAGGTATATCTGGAGTGGCTGACACGAAGGGAATTATAGAATCTATAATGTCCCAAGGGAGTTATGATCCTCTTTATTGATAGCGTAACTATGACGATATAAGCTTTATAATATCCCGGTCAGAAATAAAAACTTTAACATCTACAATATAACAAAAACACCTACATCTGTGAAAATCATTTTATTAATTATCAAAAAGGAAGTGTCTAATCCAATGCCATTTTTTGAAAGCATCAATAAAGAATCGATTAAATTCAAAGTATTTAGAAGTTGGACCCAACTGTAGAACTGGGAGACACTAGTAAAGATGAATATATGGAAATTATATCTTCATTGGAAACGCAACAGCAGCAGAGTGAAAATTTCTGTGAGCACTCATATTATAAAATTACCAGACTAATGCCAGCTCGAGAAATGGCAACACAGACTATACCAAGAAAACTTTTTAGTTATAGATAATTCCTTTTTCTCCAAATCCTTATCAAAAAGCAACGATTTCAAATATTTTACTGGTGTAACATTGTTACAATTTCAAGCATTATTATATGAATTACTTGATCCATCAGTCATGTCAAGCTTAAAATATAATAGAAAGAATAAGACGCCAATAAAAACAAACAAGTTAAAGCAGTTAATAGATACAGTTGGGTTCGGATTCGGTTTTGAATTGACACAAGTTTTTATTTCCTTTAGTTGCATTAGCATCGTCCCGACATCTTGTTCAGTTGTGCATTGAGAGTTATAATTAAAAACCAGAAATAATACATTTGCATCGGTAGTTTAATATGTGGTTTTATTTAAATATTTTTGTAATTTTTTAAATATGTATTTCACTTTTACTGTTGAGTTAAATAGGATTAAAACAAAATTAGTAATTAATTAATTAACGCTATATTCACGATAAAGGTTGTGACGTAAGCCAATGAGAGAGTGTTCGGTGTATTTGAATACCTAAATACTAAATAACAAATAACTGCACGTTTCAACAGGTTTTCATTTTTTGTCAACATTCCTAATGCAACGGATCGGACGTCATTTTGAGTCCCGTCAACGTTGCGTCGGTGATATACTGAATTCAAAAGTTTTTTCTTCTGTGGTAAACCCATCTTACTGAGGAAGCGTCAAGTAGAGAATACGTTTGGTGGGTGACGATGCTAAGCAAATCGGTTTTGTCCAATCACGTTGAACCGCACTATGGCGTTAAATTTAAATAAAAACACAAAATTTTTGACCAGATCAGGGCCTAAACGCGTAAACTGATGTTTATGAAATTGTGTGTGTGTGTGTGTGTGTGCTAAGGACATTATACTATACAAGATCATATATTTTTTATTGCGAAAAAATCACTTGTTTGTAAGAATTTTGTCACGTTTTTGACGTCATATGTTTTGGTATATTATCTTTAACACACACTGAAAATTTCACACCAATCGGTTCACCCCTTTAAGCCTGGATTTGATCAGAAGTTTCAGAGATGATCTGTCACCGGTTTTCTTGTAATTTGCTCCGTAACCTTTGAGTTTGGACACTCTGTATTTTTATTGTTATGCAAGAATTTTTATTGTGTACATCAAAATAAACAAAAACTACAGCCCATAATACCAACAAATTAATTAATTTAAATTTTTTTAAACATAAGTTTGTATTTTTACACAAAACTTTTATTTGCTCAGACTTCAAAATTGTGAAAAACTTGCAAACAATCAAATTAATAATAATAATAATAATAATACTTTATTACGGAAATCTCCAATTACAATAAAGAAAGATAAAAAATAATAAAAAACACTAGAAATAAAATGGTAAAAATCAATATAATATTAATATTAATAGTATTAATAGTGCATCCTTAAAGAATAAAAAAAAAAAATTGTTTTATTTAAGTGAAAATTAAACATTTTAAATCTCTACAAGAATATACAAATACAGTAACTTAAAATTACATAGTATAAAAACTAATTATTGTTTTCAACTTCAAACATAACGTTTTTCTTAAAATTAAATTTGTTTGAACCAAATAAATTAATTGGACTTTTTCGAACAGTGTTTATTTGCCAAAAGCATCATCCTTCTAATAGGATGGTTATCACCTAGATTAGTCGTAACATGATCAATGCGGAAAAGGTTTGAGTTCTGGAAACTCTCTTGGACAAAGTGGTACCAAGAATGTTAATTTAGAAATTAGACTCGTGTCTAACTTATAATTAATAATATCATGCAGCACACATATGTCTGAAACTTGTCTTCGTCGATCAAGCAGTTGAACTTAACAAGTAGATAATATCCATGTATAGTCACCTCGTATATGATTTATTTCAGCTTATATTCGATCGTCCGTAGAAACTTATTTTGGATTCTTTCTAGTAAATGCTTATCTGTATTATAAACTGGATACCAAACAGGTGAGCAATAATCTAAGTGCGATCTAACATAGGCAAAATATAAAATTTTTAATGCCGAAACCGACAAATTCTTGCAATGTCTCCAGATAAACCCCACATATTAATACATTTCCGAAATAAAAAATGATAATGATTTTTAAAAGATAATCTTGAGTCAAAAAACACTCCAAGATCTCTAATTACTTTAACAGATTCCAAACAATTGCTACCTATCTGATATTGATTTTTTTTTTTTTTTATTTTTAATGTTAAGGTACAAACTATTTCTAGAGCACCATTCAAAAAGTTTATTCAAGTCAGCTTGAGATGTTCACAATCACTAAAAGAAGCAATTGGCTTAAATATTTTCAGATCATCAGCGTAAAATAAAAATTGCTATGTTGGAAAGACTGTGCTAAATCATTAATAAACAGAATAAAAGTATAGGGCCACAATGTGATCCCTGTGGCACACCAGACGTTACTTTAAAAGGTTGCGAAAGGTAAGGACCTATTTTCACTTGTTGTGTTCTATCTTTTAGGTAAGAAGACACCCAGTTCAAACTCTTATTAGAAAAGCCGATATGTCTAAGTTTCAGTAAGAGAAGATCATGATTTACTCGATCAAATGCTTTTGAAAAATCGGTATAAACCGAATCAACTTGAATTCTCGCAGTGAATGCCTCGTTTAAGAATGTATAATATTTCAAAAGATTCGACAAACTAGAACGTTTCTTATAAAAACCATGTTGTTTTGGAGTAATTAAACTTGTACACATCCACTGAATTTGTTCAGAAATAATTGAATCAAATATTTTAGGTATGATAGATTGTTTACATACACCTCTGTAATTGTTTATCACCTGACGATTACCAGATTTGAAAATTGGCGAAATAAAGCTACATTTCCACTTCTCCGGAAATACATCAGACAAAATAGAAGAATTGTATAGCAACCATAAAGGCTTCGACAATGTAAAGACACAATTCTTGATAAATTTACAAGGTACACCATCAGGACCTGCAGTGTTAGACATTTTTAGGCTGGAAATTACATCAAAAACCATTGATAGACTAATACTAAATCCTGAATCATTTATCTCGTGCTTGATTTCTGAGGTTCCATAAGTATTAGTACTATTGTTATTGTTGTATACAGAAGCAAAAAATTTGCAAACAGTTCCACTATACTATCTCCACTAGAAGCCAAAACATCATTGTAACTCATCACATTAGGAATAGTACGTTGACATTTTTATCACTAATAAATTTCCACAAAACCTTGGATTATCATTAATACAAGCGTTAACATCATCAATGTATGCATTATGAAGACGTTGTTTCAGTATATTACATCGTGATCGTAATGTTTTAAAATAAAGATAGTCTAATTGATTACCTGATGTTTTATATTTAGCATGAACCTTTTCTTTCTTTGCAAATTCTAATAAGCTCTGAATTAAACCACTTTGGGTATGAGGTAGTATTGTGTCTAATAATTTTTAGGAACATATTTACTTATGGCATCATAAATAATATTATAAAAAACATCTAACTGATCATCCACCTTCAATCCATTAAAACACAAATCCCAATTAACTGTTGCAAAGTAGTCGTTTAATAATGTATAGTCTGCTTGGCAAAATTAAAGATTTCAAAACTGCAAGACAAATTAGTTATATTGTCTAACAAATTAATTGACCAACAGTACGGAACATGGTGAGCACTAGTTTCACAAACCTGATCTAATGCCAAATCAATTTGTAAATCTTCGATATTAGAAAACACTAAATCTAAAAAAAACTCCTCGATTATTAGGATTTTTATTGATTTGTTTTAGTCCCAGAAATGCATAAGACGTATAAATTTTTTCAAATTTTGGACAATAAACAATATTTGAATCATTTTCTTCATTATTCCACTTATAGTCAGGCAAGTTATAATCACCTGCTATAATAATTGATCGCCACTAAATTGATTTGACACATGCTCTAAATCAGAGCAGTGTGATTTATATGTATCAATCGAAGAGTCAGGCGGTAAATATACACCACCAACAATAATTTTGTGTCTATTAACAGAAATACAAACGAAGATGCTTTCAACTGTTTCACCAACAAAAATAACAGAAGCATCAAAATGTTTTTGACAAGCAATAAGACACCTCCACCTCTAGATTTTTTACTTGTTAGAAAATTACGATCTTTACGAAAATATTGTAATTATAAAGACTCAGTTCTGAATTATTAATTTTATCACAAAGCCAAGACTCAGTTATTATTAGTACATCATAAAAACTACAATTAACGTTTACAGAAAAGAGTTCCAATTTTGTTCGAATCCCACCAACATTCTGATAATAAACATTCAGTTTTTTGAAGCATCTGAAGGAACATTACTTTATTAGTAACAATAAAAGCTAAGTTATCTTTATATTTTACCGAAATATTTGACTCGCCTTTTGCGCGCCTATCATTTAATTCTTTAATTGTTTCTTTGTTATGGTTTCTTTGCCTTTGAGTCAAGTCCGATCTAAAATGAAACAGAGCGATTATTGAAGTACATCCTTTGCATCTTCTACAGTGTTGAATGCAATCTTTATAGGGCGATTAACACCATTCTTTTTATTCCAACACGAAGAACTTTTCTTGGAGCAGCGAAAGTACCTAAAGGAGATAAAATCTTGTGAATTTCTTTAAGGTCTTCGGCTACCCTTTCTTCTAGAATTAATGAAGAAGACTCTGAAATATTGTAAAGCAGAACATTGTATGAACGTTGACGACGTTCATCAATTTCACTCAAAACTTCTTCAAAGTTTAACTCATTGGTAGTGCTTAGATTCGAAGATTTTAGTTTATCAAGTTCACCACGAATATTTTTATCTCGTCTTCAACGCCTTTAATTCTGGTGGAAAAATCATCAAATTTTTTTTCTATTAATAATAACATATCCTGTTTAAAGCTGTTAAATTGTTTTTTTAAAATATTTTCAATAACATTTATGGAGATAGTTGAAACTGAACTATCTGTATTGAAACAATTTTCACAGATCCACGAGTTTTTGTCATTTAAAATTTCATTGAATTTGGAATCAGATAGTTGAAGGCATTTAAGATGATAGTGTTTTTTACAGGAAACGTTAGCATTTTATAGAGGATGTTGTAGGAGTAACTGCAGATTCGCACAAAAAGCAATTGTTAGGCATATTGATGACAAATTAATTACACAAATAAAAAAGGGATATAACAATGGACACTCTTCACACCTGCGGGATCCGTCGCGGTGACTCAATAAATACAAACAGAATGGACCACGGTAAGAACAACACGTGAAAACAAAGGGAGGTAATTAAAATTAGTTATTGTTTAACAATGAAAGATTGTAAGTTTTATATACCTGTTAATGCAGAACGTTGTTACGGTTTAGGTACATATGTTTATATTATTAAAGTTATAATTCAAGTTTAAAAAAATGTCTGAGGGTACGCAACACACACTACACCTTAGTATGCGTGCGTTGCAGTTCCAAAATTAGAGTACCTCTATACTTCTATCTTTGTTGTACGTGTCGATCTCCGTTTATGCGATTAACAATTTTAGCCCTTGCATACATATTGAATAATGACTGATGTAATATCCTACTGGTGTTGGACGTTCCGCAGTACAATGGCGATACTCTAATGTAATCGTCCGAATCAAACAATTTTTTACATTTACAGTAATTTTACGTGCGCGAAGTTGTAGGTTATTAACATGCAGCGAATTTTTAACATCTAGTTTGCAGACCGAGGTGCATAAATAAAGGTCGGTTTTTTCTGTATCCACCCACCCAATGGTGGTTGGTACTTATTGATTTACAGTATTGATGTTTTCTGCTGTTAAGTACGAATTTGTTATAATTCTTGCTGTCAAATAACGACGAGTAACAATTATTTTTATTTTAGTTGAAACATGTCAGCGGGGTCGGAACTCCATCTGGAGATCCTGGGTCGTTGTGGCTCGAAAAGAATGAGATATGAGGATCAGTTTCGTAGCCTAAAACCGATAGATGGTATCATAACTGGCGACCAGGCTAAAGGATTTTTATTGCAATCACTGTTACCGCCTATGGTTCTCGGACAAATATGGTAAGTGCTTCTTTATTAATCAGTGCTGTCTAACTTTACTCAGGTGAACCAAGGCCCACTGTAAATAAAATTTTAGTTGTAAAGGATGTGTCATAATCTATTCGTATTAGCTGGATATACATGGAAAGATTTAACTAACGATTTCAGTAATTTATCGTTAAATTTAAGGGAACACGTAAAATTAAAAAATGAAAGATTAATATGCAACAATAATTTTGAGCGACAATTTGGTGCGTTGGCATAAACTGACGATGGATCGGTTGAAATAAATCTGTTGATAAATTGCGGTCAGCACTTGAAAGTTCTATCGACATTAGTTTTTCCTTTAGAAAACCAATTCAAATGATGCAATAAGGTCTATTACACCAACCTCGATCCAAGTTTGACAAATTTATAATTTTATAACCTTAGTTCACACCTCTTCTAGCTAGCGGTGAATTAAATGCCTTTCTAATGGCACAACATTTAACTATTAGATTATATTCCCTAGTAACACAGTCAGAGTTATATTCTTTACAATAATTAATGGTAGGTTTGGGTGAAATCATATACATACCTTGCGTGGAATTAACGACAGTGGTACTCTCTACTACCCTGGCACTGCACACTTCGGTGACCTACCTTGACTCTCGTTGTAATATACATGCAACTGCATCAGTGATTTGTAAGAGATACAAAAACGTACAGAGTTGCCAAAAACTGTAAGGTTTTTTCAGATCAGTTTATTTGAAGAGTTGCGAGGACGAACACTTACTGAAAGACTTTTTGTACATGAGGGTTTGTCTTGTTAATAGAACCATGGCGCGCATATAAGCGGTCCTTCAGTGAGTAGGTAATAATTATGCAGGAATTTCGCTTTGAATATGGTCTGTAAAACAATTTCTTCCTGTAGTTGGAGAACAGATTACAGATTACTGTAGGTCTTGCATCTCTAGCTTGATTTTTTGTTGTATTTTTAACGCTGTTGCAAATTATGCATCTGCCGCTCTCTTCGCTGCTTAGAACAATTAGTGCATGTGTTTCTTTAATGACTTTTGATCTCTGACTAACTTCTTCTCTTAAATCGTGGAATGTTGCTATTGTTGTTAATACGGATTACCATAGATTTTTACAGTTTCAATAAAATCTCGAAGTTTTGTTACAGGATCTTGTCCCATTTTACTAAAGCAACATTATAGTGGTTTGAAATAACTTTTGAACGGTTACAAAACGCTTTGCACTCTGACAGTGGTCTCCAAATAAGAAAAACTCTACGAATTAAGCTATTGTTTCTATCAAAATACACGACCGAATGGCCTACACATGCATCAACGCGTATATATCTAATCATTCTAGTAAGGAAATGAACGATCACGTACAATTTAATTTTCTAGAAGTGCTTCTATAAATTTTGATTATTTGATCTATAACAATGATAAACAATTTATTTATCATATTGGTTACCTTGAAAAAGTCGCATGTGCATTAGTACAAATTTGAGAAGTGAGTATACCTTATCGTGTCAGTAACATGAAATAAAAAAACACTGGATTTCCTAATAATGCAATTACATTTATTGCAGTGGCGGCTCATGGTCAATCATACTGGGAGGTCAAAATTAATTTAAAAAATAGGCATACTTAAAAATATAAATAACTCAAATGCACCGCAAAATTTTATACAATCTACAATTTTGTTCAAAATATAGCGATTTTTGAAACATTTTCATTAAAATCTCTAAGGGATTTTCTATAAGCATTGTCTAGCTGTGTACGAATATCAACATTTCCTACGGTTGCAAAATTTACCGAGCATTTCATGTGTTTTTTGATTTCCTCTTTTAAATGTTTTAAATCTCTTACACCGGATTTGCACTATAGCGAGTCTGACGAGTCTTTAGAAAATAATAAACAAACAAAACAGTAAAATACATTTCATACTTCACAACCACATATCCAGTTAGCTAAATCGTACATTACCTTGCGAAAGTTTCGATGAACATCTTTATTTTTGTCTTTGCTAGTTTGTCGTAAACTTAGTTCTGGCAAAGGACGACCATTTGCCTTGAACTCAACTAATTTTGTAAAATTAAGTTTGTTAGCACTTTTAGTTGTTTAATTTTTTGCACTACCGACAATTTCTATTATAGCGCATGCACACGCGAATCAAAAATAGTATTTTTACAAAACAACACAACAACAGTAAAACATATCAATATAAATTCTTAAAATTGATTTAAAACACGCGAAAATCGAATCAAAAATCGAGCGTAGTTGTACACCCTATACGAAGTCAACGTAAACTGCGGACCCGGCTCATGACCCAAAGTTGATTATTGTTTTGGACGTTCGCGTTTATTCGGGCGCTGCACGTTTTCGAGTTTTTCCGGGTAGATCTAATTCAATGAGGACAATTCGCACCGCCAGCCCAAGGTTGAAGAGGATGAATTACGAACGACGGCCGATAAATTTTAAGTTATTGTACTTGCGACTTAATTACCTATTTTAATAAAACACGTAATAATGAATATTTTTTATATATTGTCAACATTTTTGGGAGGTCATTGACCAAATGACCATATGGACAAGCCGCCACTGATTTTATTGTAGCATTTACAGTTACAACAAACTCGCTGTATGTACTACAAAAATACAAAACTAACGATTCCGTATATACAAAATTTTTAATTCATAAAACGGCAACCAAAACTGTTTTAACGAAATACAGATTATGAAATTTACTCCACAACATGCTACCGTTGACCTTGATGGTGTTTGCACTAATTTGTATTGTAATACCGTTGTTGTAATCATTACAGTGATTAACGAAGTTGCGGGAATTTTATTCATTAACCAGTGCCATCCGACAGAGACGAATTAAAAATTTAGTTATTGCAGGAACCATCACAAAACGACTGTAAATTGATGGACGATTCGACGGAAATTTTAGTCGACCGTATTTAGATCTACAACTTAAGAAAAAAGGTACTAATCGCAAATTAGGCGTTTAGTGACAAAGTCCATGGATGTAGCTACAATGTGATATATTTAAATATTGGAAATATTCTCTTATTGTCGTAAAATTAAAGCTTGAAGAATGATTCTATTTGCGCATAGTAGGATCAGATTTTCCGTTGTGCCTTAATTAGGTCGCTGTCATAAAAACAAAATAGTTCACCTTATTGTCACAACCTTAACTATTGACTTGGTTAACTAAAATTTTAATATAAAACTTTAACAATTGTTATTAGCTCTAAATACGTAACCCTTATAAAAGTTTATTATAAATAGACAACCAACTATAGTACTTTATGCCCACTCTTAAAATGTTCAACGATGTTTCCTAATTCTAAAAAAAGTTCTATTTATTATTAATAATACCATTAATTAATACAATTTACCTTTATCGTGCAATGAATTGTTTAAACCACCATTAGATTCTGAAAGATAAACAACGGCAAGAGGTCTTGCTAAATTAATTCCTCTTGCATCAGATTTTAGGTTGCTGCTTTTTTTGTGGAATGTTTTCATCGTCACTATCATTAGAATCACAATCATAGTTTGCAAATTTTTTGGTGGCCTACTTTGCCTTTTCTTACAGCTTCTTCTTCCTTGTCGGTTTGCATGTCGGAAGTATCTTTTGCTAATTTAATTTTCTTTTGAGCTTCAAGTGCTTTTGACATCACCGGCTAGAGATTGAAACCCTCTCTTTCTGCGGGCCCCAATATTTAAATCCGGAGACAGGTGCATTATCTAAGCTATTCGAATTCTGTTTTCATGACCTGCTTTCTAGGCAGGTGTTTCATCGTGTATCACCACTTCAACATGGGTTTTGTCACGTAGATCGACTGTAACGAACCCGATAACAATATTTCAGTATATTGCTGAATCTTTTGATTCTGGGTTCCAGGTCGATGTTGTGTACTGTTGACATTAGATGACACCTCCTACGTTTTTTCTCTTAGTAACTTTTCTCTAGGTTGGCAGAGTTTAGGATTTAATGTTTAATAAAATCTCCATGGAAGTTTTCATGTGTGAATAAACAAATGTAGTTGTTATATCAAAATAATTAATAAACACGTTTTTTTTTTGACCGATAATAGTTTTTCATCATACTCTGCTCACAGGTTATGGGCCCAGAGCATTAAATAACCTTTCTGTGCGTTTATTCTTTGGTAATTTAGTAGTTGTGGCTGCATTTGTTGCAAAATATTTTTCGACATGCAGATGAATGTTACAAGTGTTGGTTCCTTAAATTTAAACATTAACAACAATGAGATCCAAGTGAAAGACGTGTTACGTGTTCCACGATTATCCACGAATTTACTTTCGGTTTCGAAAATTGTCGAAAAGACAAAACCATGATTTTTGACAAAAACGGATGTTTGATTTATAACAATGACAATGAACTTTTGATAAGTTGTATGTCAAATAATGGAGTGTACAAAATTTGTGCGTCGAACTTGAAATGTATGAAGTTGTCAGATGAAAATAATGAAAACATTGCGACTACATGGCACCGAAGAATGGGTCACTTAAACTACCAGGACCTGTGTAAATTGCGTGATTTAAGTATGGGTATAAATTTTGCAAATATTGACATATGGAAACCTTGCGAAATTTGTATGGAAGGAAAACAAACGCGTTTTCCTTTAAGTCCAGTAAAAGCCACACAAAGGAAGTTTTAGAATTGGTACATTCTGATTTATGTGAACCTATGGAAAACTCGTCAATTGGTGGGGCGAGATATTTTTAAAATTTATCGATGATTACTCGAAAAGGGTTTTTGTGTATTACTTAAAGAGTAAAACTGAAGTTGCGACCAAATTTATAGAATTTACAAGGCTAGTCGAGAATCAAACTGGTAAGAAGTTAAAAATTCTTAGGACCGACAATGGAACTGAATACTGCAATACGAATTTTAAGAATTTTTGCAAACAGAAGGGCATTCATCATCAGTTGACGAATGTATATACACCTCAGCAAAATGGAGTTTCGGAGCGTATGAACCGAACAATTGTGGAACGTGCAAAATGCATGATCTTCGATGCCGAACTAGAAAAATCGTATTGGGCAGAAGCAGTTAACATGGCGGTTTATTTAATAAATCGTTCTGTGTGTGCATCGTGGGTGAATAAGACACCAGAGGAAGTCTGGAGTGGTCATAAGGTCGATTTATCAAATTTGAAAATTTTTGGATCGATGGTAATGGCACACGTACCACATGAAAAAAAAGAAAGGAGTTCAAGAAACTAATTTTTGTGGGTTACGATTCAGACAAAAAGGGTTATCGGTGCATCGACAAACAAACAAAGAAACTTACCGTAAGTCGAGACGTTTTTTTTTTGAAAAACTAACCGGATCAAGTTCAATTGTGATACCAGAAAAGGGCGACGATTTACAGCAAGTGAAGGAAGTATCAGGCAACGATGGTTTGATAGTCGATTCGGTAGCAGCTTTAGAAGAAGATAGTGACCTCGCAGACCTAGGGTACGATGAAAATTTTCTTTTAGACTCCACATATACACCCGACATAAATGTTGTGCAAACCAGCGAGTTGCGCAGATCGACACGTATACCTAAGCCAAGGAAATTTGAAGATTTCGTAAATTATTCAGCATTGGTAAATTTAGATTTTGATCCCTTAACGATTCAAGAAGCAATTTCCACCAAATACGCTAACGAATGGAAAATGAAATGTGTTCACTAGATGAAAATGAAACGTGGAATTTAGTTCAATTGCCACCAGGTAGAAAAGCGATCAAATCGAAATGGATTTTTAAAACAAAGCGTGATCAAGCGGGAAATATTATACCAAGATTGGTTGCTAAAGGATATTTGCAAAAATATGGAGTAGATTATAGCGAAACTTTTCACCAGTTGTCAGATATGCATCTATTCGTTTTTTGATTGCATTATCTGTTCAAAATGGGTTAAGAATCGATCAAATGGATGCTGTCACGGCTTTTTACAAGGTGATTTGTCAGAGGAAATTTATCTCGAACAACCAGAAGGCTTTACCGATGGTAGCAATCAAGTTTGCAAACTAAATCGAGCGATGTATGGACTCAAACAAGCAGGCAGACAGTGGAACTTGAAGTTGGAAGCAGCATTAAAATCGTACGGTCTAATAAAGTCGAAAATGGATCCGTGTATTTACTATACTAAAGAAATGGACCTGTTGGTGGCCATTTATGTTGATGATTTCTTGATTTTCTGGAAAGATGCCTCTGTTTTAGCACAGTTGAAAGAGCAGTTAAGTTCAAATTTCAAAATGAAGGATATGGGAACCGCAAAGAATTGTATAGAATTCAGATTACAAAATGCAAAGATGGCATTTGCTTGGATCAAACGAATTACATAAAGGAGATATTACAACGTTTTGGAATGGAAGATTGTAAGCCGATATTGACCCCAAGCGATACAAATCATAAACTAACCATTGATATGTCATCAAATGAATTAACCGGTCAAGTTCCTTATCAAGAAGTGGTTGGTTGTTTATTGTATTTAACGCAATGCACACGACCAGATATTGCATTTGCGGTAAATGATGTCAGTCGATTCAACAACCAATATGGAAATGCACATTGAAAGCTGTTAAGCGAATCCTCCGTTATCTCAAGGGAACTGCTGGATACCGACTTAAGTATTCAAAGAGCAGTGATGGAAGATTGATAGGCTACAGTGATGCTGATTGGGCATCAGACATAGACAAAAGGCGCTCTTGTACTGGTTTCGTCTTTATGATGTCCAAGGGCGCAGCAACTTGCGACAACCTACGGTAGCGTTATCAAGTACCGAAGCTGAATATATGGCTTTGTCGTCGGCGGTACAAGAAGCCATATGGTTAAAGCAATTTGGTCAAGAGCTAAACAAAAATTTTGACAATCCGATTGAAATATTTTGCGATAACCAAAGTGCAATCAAATTGGCCGAATCAGATGCTTTTCGACCGAGGACGAAACATATAGATGTTAGGCATCACTATCTACGTGAGAAGGTTGAACACTCAACACTATTCGTTACATATGTTCCTACCGAAGAAATGACTGCCGACAATTTAACCAAGGCAGTAACGAAGGAAAACATAGTTATTGCACCATGCAAATGGGATTGTGTTGAAGAATTAACTTTGAAGTTTTAATGTGTTCAACAAGTGAAGGTGTTGACATTAGATGGCACCTCCTACGTTTTTTCTCTTAGTAACTTTTCTCTAGGTTGGCAGAGTTTAGGATTTAATGTTTAATAAAATCTCCATGGAAGTTTTCATGTGTGAATAAACAAATGTAGTTGTTATATCCAAAATAATTAATAAACACGTTTTTTTTGACAAATAATAGTTTTCATCATGCTCTGCTCACATGTACCTACGCTGATTTCAGTAAGGCGTTTGATCGTCTTGATCACCGATTGCTTACATCTAGGCTTGAATCTTTTGGCCTGCCACTTCATTTGATTCGTCTACTAGCAAGCTACCTCAACAGTCGTCGTCAATTTGTTGAAATCTCTGGTTTCCGATCTACTGTGTTTCAGGTTCCGTCTGGTGTTCCTCAAGGCTCCGTGCTTGGACCTCTGTTGTTTAAAATATTTATTAATGATATTACCAAGATTTTCAGATCAAGATGTTTGCTGTACGCCGATGACATGAAGTTGTACTCTCGTGTCTCTGATGCCCTAGTTATGCAGGAAGACCTTTATCGGTTAATGCTCTGGCGTTTGTCAAATGGTCTGGATTTGAATATCCGAAACTGCAAATTTGTATCCTATACACGCAGTTGTGCCCCTATATCTTTTCAATACTTCATTGCAGGTACTCAGGAGTGACAGTTTCTATGATTTGAGAGTAACTTTTGACCATACCTTTTCTTTCAACATGCATATTAACAATATAACCTCAAGAGCGCGCAAGACTCTCGGTTTTCTATGGAGAAATTCGAATGACTTCAATAATCAGGATATTCTTGAGTACGCTTCTCCGGTGTGGTCTCCTGTGGGGTTGAGGCAGTCGATAGTATTGAGTGGATCCATCGAAGATTTCTGAAATTTCTCACAAGGCTGTCCGCAGGCTCTTTTGCTTGAAAGATTTGGTGTATTCAGTCTTGCTAAACGTAGGCAAGTGTCTGACGCATTATTTTTATATAGATTAGTTCACTCCGTTGTTGATTGCCGGGATCATCTTGACAAATTACCATTTCATGCACCGAGACAGGCCCCTCGTTATTCTTCTTTCTCAAGACACCTCGTACCTGCGTACTAAAGTTTTCGGCTCTCTATCGACTCTGCGAATGCTTTTCTCGTCTGTCGTGTTCGGTGGATCTTTTCAATACATCTGAGACTGAAATAAAACGTGCTACGCTATTCATTTCTATTTCAAAGTATTTAACTTTTATTTTATTAATGTTCAGTGTGGTGGAAATGACAGATAATAGTCATATTGACGTCGTTTAATGAAAGTCACATATACATCAGTTTTTGGACAGTGACGTTTGATACAAAAAAATCACCATAATAGGACGTCATTTAGACATCAATTTGTTTTACTACTACAAACAAATGTATATAAACGCCATCTAGCGTGGTCTTAAACTAATACTGAAACATAAACCATTATTAAATGCATAAACTTAAATCTGCGTATCAACACTCCTAGCGATTGTTGTAAATATTAAATATTTACACCCATTTGGTTTGCACACGAAATAAATTTTCGGTTGGCAAACACTTCGTCATTAAATCGGCAATCATTTCTTTTGTGTTGATTTTGTGGATATTTATTTCATTTCTTTCAAATCTCTCTTGTACACAATGATGCTGTACATCTATATGGAAATAACGGAGGAAGAATTCGAGAGCCATTCGAAGGATGGAATACAAGGGGAACAGTGGAAGTACACCGGGGAGAAAGCGAGAAAGAACATGCTAAGAATAATGAATAGGATAGGGATGGGGAAAGAATTTCCAATTGATTGGAGGGAGGCAATAATATGCCCAATACACAAGGGAGGGGAAAAGAAGGATGTAAGGAATTATAGGGAGGTAGTGTAACTAACGCTGGTTATAAGGTTATGCATCAATATTGCAGGAAAGGCTGGATAAAGAGCTGGAGGAAAAAGGAGTAATAGGGGAGTGGCAGATTGGTTTTCGAAGGGGGAGGAGGGCAATAGACAATGTGTACGTACTAAAACAATTAAGTAATAAAGAATTTGAAAAGCGAAGTGGGAAAGTGTATGCGTTGTTCGTGGACATTAAAGCTGCGTTTGACAATGTGGACAGAGATAAATTGTGGGAGTTATTAAGAAAAAGAACATACAGGAGGAATATAGTGAAGGGTATAGAGGACATTTATAGGAAACAAAGTGCAGGGTAAGGTTAGAGGGAAATTAAGTGAGGGATTTTGGACAAGTAGAGGATTGAGGCAAGGGTGTCCGCTTAGCCAGAGTTTATTTTCGGTGTACATAGGGGAGTTGGAGGATACACTAAAAAGGACATCAAAGGGAGGAATTGTGATAGGGAAGGTGAAAGTTTTTGTCTTGGCGTACGCTGATGATGTGGTGGTGGTGGCAAAAACTAGGGAAGACATGATTGGAATGATAGAGACAGTGAAGAAGTTCATTAAAAAAAAACAATGAAAGGGAATGTGGGAAAAACAAAATTGTTATCTTCCAAAAGGGAAGGGGAGAAAGAAAAAAGAGGAATGGAAGTGGGGGATGAGGTGATGGAAGAAGTAGATGAAGTAGTATATTTGGGTTTAGGAGAGAGGACATTTGGAAAGGATGTTGTGAGAAGGGGGTGGTTATTTAAGAAATTAATAAGTAGCGTAATGAATTGGAGAAGACTAGAGAAAGTGCAAGATAGGTATTGAAAAAGGGGTATTAGGGTTGGATAGGGAGACACCGGGGTATATAGTGGAAGAAGAAGTGGAAATGGAGAAAATAAGGATACACGCGGGGATGATAGCTATGAAGTATGAAGAAGGTATGGAGAGAAGAGGAGATGGGGAGATAGTAAAAAAGGTGTGGGAAGAGATAAAAGATGGAAGGATTAAATATGGACAAGAAGCAAGGAGACTATACTATGAAAGAGGGGGTTATGCGAGAGAGGAAGTAGAAAGGAGAAGAAGAGAAGGGAGAGGAGTAAGAATAAGGGAAGAGATTAGGCAAAGGGATAGAGATACGCAAAAACAAGAAAAGGAGGGAAAGGATCAGGACGGGTAAATATAATGAGAAGTATGATGGACTGGTGAGGGAGGAAAATCGATACTGGTTGGACGACGAGAGGAAGTGTAGAATGTGTGGAAAGGGGTGGGAGAATTTGGAACACTTGAGTAGAGAATGTGAGGAACTAAGGGGAGTTATTAAGAGAAGGGGAGAGGGGTTGCCATGGATGGAGGAGGTGATATGAAGGAGGGAAATAGTAATAGGACTAGATAGGGTAGGGGGAAGGAGAGGGTTAGGGTTCTATATTGTTGTATATTTATGGAATTGAAACCGAATTACTTTTGTAAATTTTTTATAGAATTAAACAAAATAAAAATACATTACATACATATTAGTGCGAGCATGAAACACATTATTTTTACTAAGGTCAATGCATCTTTATTGTCACCGTATATGGTGATTGGATTTTCATTTTGTATTAGTCGAAGCTCTTTTACAAATTTTCTTAGCCAAATTGCTTATTTACCTGCCGAGTTAAGTGCCATATACTCTGCTTCCGTTGTTGAAGTTGTAACAGTCGGTTGCTTTTTACTTTGCCAGGTAATAGCAGCACCTGCAAGTAGAAATACAATACCTGTTGTCGACTATTAAGGTCATCTTGGCATTCATCAAAATCTGCATTAGTATATCTAATTATTTGAGAAATTCCTTCTTTGGAAAAGTTAGGATTGAATTTTCGATTCTCTTAAATAGCGTATCAGCGGGCCAATGTGTATTTCCAGATTGGTGAACTACTACCGCTTGCGCAATATCAGGGCGTGTTCCCTTTGATGTAACTAAGTAACTTTCCAATTGCATTTTGGTAAATTGATTTTAACATTGGTGATTCTTCTTGTCCTTCAGACACTACTTAATTTCTTATTTATGTCAAGTGGGGTCGACACTGGATTACAATCATCCATTTTAAATTTATATAGCATATTTTCAACATAATTAACTTAGTTTGGCCAGTTGCAACAACACAACTTCAAACTTAAGTAATACTTAAAAACTTCAATACAATTGTTTTTAAGCATAGCTTAAGTTTAAGTCGTGTTGGTGCAATTGGCCATTAGTGTCATAAGATCTTTCAACCAGTCTCTTTTATTTCAATCCCTAAACAATAATACAATTACTCCAAGATCTTTGATTTCAAAGTTTTGCATTAATAAACCCTTAACCAAATTTATTCAGTATTAATAGAAAATAATATCAAATCACCTACGTAAATTGCGATAATTATTAAATCATTGCTCACAAATTTATAGTAAGTAAACACTGGCATCAAAATATGAGCATTTAAGTTAATGTCCAGTTTAAAATACCATGCACGGTTGGACTGCTTCAAACCATTTATTACCTTGTGAAGTCCACAAACAAACTGCTTTTTCTTTTCCGACTTCCAAGCCTTCTAGAACTTCCATATCAATTTTTTCATTCATCGATCCCTGGATAAATGCAGCAACTGTATCAACATAATGGATTTCCCAGTTATTTAGTGTAGCAAATGCTAATAAGATTCTAAGGGTTTCATATCTGATGACTGGAGAAAATGTTTCATTATAGTCAATCCCTTCTTGTTGAGATAACCCTTAGTTACTAAACGAGCTTTATATCTTTCAATCGAGCCATCTGCATTGCATTTAAGCTTAAAAACGCATTTGCATTTAATCGGTTAAGATTTACTAGCAATTCTACTACTTTTTTTTTAAAATAAAGGTATTACTATATAAATAAATATAAAAAATCAATAATGGGTGTGACCTCCATTATTATTGATACATTCTTGGAGGCGTCTGCTCATTGACGCTATCAAGGTATCAATATAATTAATATTAATCGTTTCCCATGCGGTATCAATGGCTGCAATTAGTGCATTACGGTTTACTGGTATAAAATTTGGCCCTTGTTGTCTTCGGATAACAGCAAGTATTCGAGCCCAAACATTTTCGATAATGTTAAAATCTGGGCTTTTGCTGGCCAGGGTAACAGCTCAAGTTATTTTCTCGTATCCAATTGCGCACAACCCGCGAAGTATGAATAGGGGCGTTGTCCTTTAACAACAAAAATACATTATGAAAATGTTAATTCAACAGATCCCGAACTATTTTTGGAGAAAGTATAGTGAAATAAGAATACTTACTTGTTGGAAAATATAATCTTCGTCTGGATAAAACACTTCGACTGAAGGTTTCATAATAGTTTCCAAAATATCTAAATACGCAGCAGAATCAAGACGTCCATCGATAGCCCAACAAACTCCTGGACCCCGCGCGTTAACCCAACCCCACACATTCACAGAAAAATAACCACTTCGTTTTTAGGACATATGTGATTATTTTCGTAACGAGTTCCTTCCATTCTAAAAACTTTTAGTGGTCCATCGTTGCGGCTATTGAACGTTTTTTCGTCGCTAAAAATCACTCGATTCCAAAATTCCAAAGGTTCGTTCACATATCGCCTTGCAAATTCCAGACGACGTCTCATATTTTCGTCACTGAGAACTTCTTTCGCAGCAGCATTATACTTCTTTATTCCCATCTCCTTTAATCTTTTTGTGCAGTTATACGGCATCCGGGAAAATGTGTATCTGCTATAGCCCTGGAGTATGTAGCAAATGGTTGTTCTGTTACGTAATGAAACAACTCGAGATCTTGAGCACGTGTAGATACTTTAGGTCTACCACTTCCGATGGCTCTTTCCAAAGTGTGTTCAAGATTCCATTTTACTCGGTAATGCCCTACGGTGCTTTTTGGTATATCTAACATACGTGAAATTTCACGCACGCTACGGCCCGCCGCTAATTCCGAAACAATCCGCGCTTTCAAATCAGCACCGAGATGAGGTGGCATTTTCACAACACTTGAAATTTTAAACTAAAATGGAATTTACATTTCTTACTTTATTTATTGGTTCACACTACCCCTTCTCAAACAGTAGGTAATTGTTTATTTATTACATACTTCTAATGACCAATGTAACAACCCTTAGAGCAATATGACTCAAAGGAAGTAAATTAAACAAGCAAGGATATTCTATTGTTATTGAAACTTATTCATAAAGTAAAAGCCATTTCCTTATAATGCTAATGGACAGGATTTTCTTTTAAGTATTAAGATTACAATAGAGGACTTTCGAAAATATCTAATTATAAATATTTACACTGCAATTGCGCTTTTCCTTAATAATTTCTTAGCAATAACATACACGTTCTTGGTTTTAAGTTGTCATAAATTTGATATGATATAAATTTGTGTTTCTAATATTACATCACAAACTAATCTTTATTCGCCAAAAATTGTTGCTTAAGTTGTAAAGCTTCGTACACACCTGAACAACAAACCGAGCAACAAACATAACAACGAACCGAAAGTCAAACAGAACGACAAACGATCTTTTATGATTTCCACAATCCGAACAACAAACGGAACGTTTGTGCTGTTCCCATAATTATTTTCAGTAGTTTTCAGTTCATATATATTTATTATTGAGAAGAGAAAATTGCGGAAAACAAGAAGATAGTGCCAACCAAATTTTTACGCACAAAGAAGAGTAAAAATTATAATTTACTTCGCTTTTTTTTATTTTGGAAATTTCCCGCCCAAATGATGCTAATAGGGACATCATTTTTTCTTGCATTCTTAAACACTGATTAATTTAAAACATTTTTCTTCTGTCAACTCCATAATATTACCTAAAACACAACAAACCCACAAAAGGGAGGACAAAAAAAAAATAATTTAATTCTCCCGCATAAGTTTGTTCGCCGTTTTGTTTAGATTCGTCCAAACCTGCAAACGCATTCGCGCGCATTTTCTTTGATGTCGGAGAAAAACCGACAAGTTGCGGGAACGCCGCAAACCGTTCGTGGAACAATCAGGACTTGCGAATCTGTTCTAAAATTCGTACGTAGCACCGTCCAAATTAATGTTCCGATTGCCGTTCGGTTCGTTGTTCTGTTTGTTCCTCGGTTTGTTGTTCAGGTGTGTACGAAGCTTTACAATAAGCATATTAATATGAACTATATCTTATGAAAGGAGAGTTATGTAACTATAATTAACGACTTAACGTTACGTTAGTAGATTCCATTTACTATTTACACATATTTTCTTGGAACATTCGATAATTAACTATCGGGATATGATGACCCTATACTTCGCAGGTTGTGCGCAACTGGATACAAGCAAATAACTTGGAGCTGTTACCCTGGCCAGCAAAAGCCCAGATTTTAACATTATCGAAAATGTTTGGGCTCGAATACTTGCTGTTATCCGAAGACAACAAGGGCCAAATTTTATACCAGTAAACCGTAATGCACTAATTGCAGCCATTGATACCGCATGGGAAACGATTAATATTAATTATATTGATACCTTGATAGCGTCAATGAGCAGACGCCTCCAAGAATGTATCAATAATAATGGAGGTCACACCCATTATTGATTTCTTATATTTATTTATATAGTAATACCTTTATTTAAAAAAAACGTTTTCATTTAATTTTAAACTATAACTTGGTATCTTAATTATAATTATGTAATAAATTCTTGTCAAAAACTAAATATATACGTTGACAATAAGAATTGCCTTAGTTTTTATTTTCACTTTTTATATTAACTACAGAAAAAATGAAACGTCATAAAATATACATTTTGTAAGGACTAAATATTATGAATAGAGAGTTTAATGATTTTTTTAATAACTTACAATAATTAGTAGGTTAGATTTATTTAAAAATAAGTAATAATCAGTCAACCCAAATAACCATGTTTAGTTTTTGATTTAATTTAAAAGTTATTGCTTGTAGACGTTTTTAAATCAAAATTATTTCTAATTTTATTTTGTAAACATTTCCTAAACAAAATTTTGATTCGATAATTAATCGAGCTATGGTGTTTAATTAGCGATACCTTCAAATATATTCTTTAAAGAAAAAAATTAAGTAAGCAACGTAAATTACCTATTTTCTAAAACGTGCTTAGTGTAATGATTCATTCTACAGTCCTTCTATAAGATAACCCCTGCTGAGACTACCTGCTGTTAGAATTGTAAATGATACCCTTAAGCCCGCTTCACAATGTCAAACTTGTACTTTGTGTTGAAAAATTTTAATTCTTCTTTTTTGCTTCATGGATTTTACTTTCATACAGCCGGTAACCTTTACTTGTTGTACTATAACCTATAAATATCATCCCAGATGACTTGAATGGCGTTCTGTCGGTATGTGCACAAAAGCTCTACAACCAAATGTTCTCATCATAAAATTTAAATTTGGCTTCTCACCTGTCCATGCCTCGTATGCAGTTTTTCCTTCTAAATTAGCATCAATGAGCATTGTTCTTCTAATGTACGATTACATCTATCGACTACTCCGTTTTGTTCTGGGGTGTATGCGAGATTGTTAATTCATGATGAATTCTATCTATTCGGAAAAATTCTTTCATGTCTGAATTCTTCTATTCTTAGAACGTAATGCCTTAAGTGATTTATCTGTTTGTTATTTAATATACTTTATAAAGTCCACGAATTTTACATACACTTCATTTTTAGTATTCAAAAGTCATTCATGAAAAATTGTCTATTAATGTGAATACATAAAGAGCACCACCTAACGATGAAACATTCATGGATTCACACAAATCCGAATACATTAGTTCTAGTTTGTCTTTTGCACGATGCACTCTTTGTTTAAGTAAACTAATACGTTGTTGTTCTTCTTTATACATGACACACACAATTCGTTATTGTCTATGTAATTAATTTCATTGACCATCCTTTTGCCTGCAAAACGTAAATGCGCTAAAGGATGGTGGCAGAGCATAATCGATTCACCCATCCAAATAATATAATTCAGAACCATGTGCTGTAACTGTAGCTACAATTTCACCAGATGCTTTATGAATTAATTTGCAATCGTTAGCATCACATATGGTAATTATACCATTATTACAGGTCAGGTATTTAACGGATATTAAATTTGCATGTAAGACATTATTCACAGTTAGTTTAACTACTTGATTATCCCGTGTAATGTTAATTTACACTGATCCTTCACCTACACTTTGAATTATAGTTTCTTCTGTTTTAACAGCGGATGGTGGCAACTCTTTATATTCATTGACATACTCACGGTAGGGTGTCATATGTCGACTGAAAAAAGTCAACCTCTAATAAACAAGTTATGGAGCTCTTTTGGAACATTGGGACACTCTGTATATAAATGTATATTAACATATTTCGATGACCGCTCTGCATCTAAATCTGCCGAAAAATACTTACTGTTATTTTGTTTTATTAGCAGTATCTTGGTACTTGATTCCTAATTTGACCAGTTTCTGCATGAAACTTACATCTATCATTTTATTCCAAGAAATATTCGTCATAATTTCTCGATGCATTTTACCTGCAGTATTTAACCGTAGGTATTAAAAGTGTCCGATTCTGGCAGAGGATGCTAATCGTTCTTCCGCAGATCGTTTTGATGATTGCGTTTTCGATTCGTTACGCTTTTAACTTAACGGTCACTATGGTTGCGTACAATACGGTTCTGAGTATCTCAGTATTTCGTTTGGATTCTGATGGTTTTGCCGTTGCGTCCCTGGCAGATAGGGATAACGCGTTTTTTCTCGTCAGCGTATTGTTCATAGCGCTAGCCGCCTGGTTGTTGACTGTTTATTTTCTCAAATTTCAAGGGCACAACACGTTCACGTTTATCTGACTGCCAAAGCTGTATTTTTAAGTATGTATTAGTGTTTGGAGGTTTATAATATAATTTCGTTTTTCGATCATTCAATCCCTTCTTAGTATGCATCCCGTTATATCCGGTTTCGAAGGACCAAAACTACCGGCTAGTTAGATTTGAAAAATAATTGACGATCAGCGATTTAATTTACATAGAAATGTTTTTCAGTATATAATTTATTCATAATTGTCTAATAATATAATTTTCAGCCGCTGAAAATAGCTGCTTTGGATTAGAATTGCAGGTATCTGCTGATAATCCAATTATTAATGTTAATTTTGATTGACAGAGTCAAAAGAAGAAGAAGACAATAAAGAGACATAAGACCCCAACAATTCACATTTCTCCAAAATTTAATATATATTTTTAAAACGGTATTTTGCTTTGAAAAAAAATTGTAGGGTCCTTCAGATTCCTGCTCGGGCGCCAATTTGTAAGAGCGAAGGTTTTTGTAGTACGTCTTGTGTGTTTCTGTAACGCAACAAATTTAATTTCACAAAATAATATTAATTTCAAAACAGGACAAAATAACGGTACCTAATACGGTGTCGAGCAGGCTTCGGTTTTCTTCCCTGATATTAATTTTTGGATATCTGTTGTTCATCTCCTCCTTTCTTTAAAAAAAATAAGTGACACGAATAATTAGACGTCTGCGTAACCCACATTTTTGTTAATCTACTTATCTGATACACACGAGCGGTTTAATCCGGTTGGAAGGACCGATAAACGAAAACTAAGTTTGTTAGAGAAGCGTCTCAAAATTAGCATAAATTCTGGCCTTTAAATTTATTTCTACAAAGGAAGCTTTTAATTACATGAAATTCAATGGGTATCGGATTTTCACAGTCGTTCAGATAACGTTATCTATACTATTTAAGTATAGCTAACAGAAGGTGCTAATCGCAACAGGATAATGAAACCCGTTTTAAATTTTCTTACAAACAATAAATTCTCGTATCAATACGCGGCGTCCTTCTCCGGTAAGCTATTAGAATAAAAATATTCTTATTTAAACGATTTTTAGCGATCCTAATCACAGGCTGTTCTGGATTGCATTTTGGATGGACTTCGCCTTTTATACCGATTTTGCTTGGCGAGAATTCGCCAATACCGATGACGAAGGAACAATCATCGTGGGTGGCCACGATTTATTTAATCGCCGGTCCGTGCGGGGCCCTTGCAGCCGGATTAACTTTAAACATTGTTGGCAGAAAACCTCTTTAATTTGTTCTTCGATATTGTTTTGGTGTCTTGGTTGATGCTAGCGTTTGGTAATACTTTCGCTGTGCTTTGATAGTGCGATTTATCGCCGGAATCGCGGATGGCTTAATTTTTGGAACCACTCCAGTCTACATTGCCGAAATTGTCGATAAAAAAATCCGAGGATTTCTTTGTTCTCTTGTTACTATTGCCTACATTGTGGGTGTACTAGTCATAAACATTTTGGGTACTTATTTGACTATAAGAGACTCATCTTTAGTGAGTGTTATTTTACCGGTTGTATTCTTATCAGTATTTACTTGGATGCCCGAATCTCCCAATTACTATCTTGCGAAAGGAGAAACCGAAAAAGCTAAAAAATCGTTGGTGAAACTTAGGCCGCCTAGTGAACTAGATGAAGAGTTTGAAGATATTTCAAAATCAGTTCAGGAAGAGGCGGCTGTGACTTTTCTTCATTTGTGTTCGTCAAAAGTTTACCGGAAAAGCTTAGTCGTAGTGATGAGCCTGCGTGGTGGTCAACAATTAAGTGGAATCGTTGCTGTAATTTTTTATGCCCAAACAGTATTCGAAGAAGCAACCGATATTATATCGCCTCTGACTTCAGTGGTTATTTTATATAGTGCCCAAATAACGTTTTCCATGATCAGTTCGGTTTTGGTCGATAGAATCGGAAGAAGGCCTCTGCTAATTGGTTCCGTATTGCTGACCGCAATAGCATTGTTTGTGGAAGGCACGTTCTTCTATTTGCGCGATGGTGAATTAGTAGACACCAAGAAGGTCGAGTGGCTACCGATAAGTGTCTTAGTCGTTTTCGTGATCGCGTACAGCATGGGCTTACAAATAATCCCGCTCTTTATTGTTGGAGAAATTTTTCCGATCCACCTACGACCTCACGCCTCCGCTTTTTCCGACGTATATTACTTTTTTTGCTTTCCTCGCGTCGAAATTTTTTCAAGTTACAAAGACGCGTACGGCATGTACGTGCCTTTTTACGTTCGGAGCGTGTACCGTTCTCAGCCTTTTCCTTGTAATTTTTTTGTGCCGGAGACTAAAAACAAAAGTTTACATGAAATACAATTAGAGTTGAATAGGGTTACGTAAAAATTGGCGCCCAACGTGCGGTTGAAAAACTCACAAACAACTACTATTTAAAAATGTACATACAAAGTATGCGTCTGCTCGTGTAAGTTGTGTGTGTGCGTGCAGCTCATTAAATTCTAAATATAATGTGTATTGTATAGTTTTTACTATAAAACCTAGTTATAAAGTAAGTGTTCTATCTCTGCCATATCGTGTTAACATTATTTAGAAATTTTGTTTGATAAAATTAAGTAATTTCTTAATCAAACTGTTAACATTTTCTTTCAACTAACGACACGATAACTATTTGTGTGCAAGAACATTTGGTTGTCTATACTTGTGGCGTATATTTATTGCTTTAAAATGGATGAACTTCGTTCGTTTAAAGATAAACTATCGTCTGATTTTAATGGATTTCAAGAAAGAATGAATAAATTAGAGCAAGGAGATCCTTTACATATTAACGTAAGTGAATTAAATAGATTACGCGCCGACTTTGATTCATTTAAACAAGAAATCATGTCTTACTTGGTGGGTCTTGAAAGCCGTATTGAGTCCATAGAAATTAAGCAGGAAGCTGCGGATGCGTACTCGCGTAAAAATTGTTTAATAGTACATGGAGTCAAAGAAAATGAAAATGAGGTTTGTCGTGATGTTGTTCTTAACTTTTGAACAATGTAATAAAAACTAATAGTAAATTTGATATTAGTGCTATTGATAACTGTCATCGTCTTTAAGTGAAAAATGTAAAAAAAGATAGACCAAGACCGATTATAATCAAGTTTTGTTCTTACCTAGACAAACACTGTGTATTTATGAACAAAAAAACTTTAAAAGGTACTGGTTTTGTAATATCCGAACTACTAACTGCCACCAGAACAAATATTTTGAAAAAAGCTAAAGAAAATTTTGGAAGAAGTAAGGTATGGTCGCAAGATGGTAAAATTGTTCTCTTAAATAATAATGGGAGAATAACTACAATAACAATTATGCGTGAGCTAAATGCAGTATCCGTTTCCAAGACTCAAGTTGAACAAGCTCCTTCTACCAAAGAGAATAGAAAATACAACTTGAGAAAATGAAACTATTTGTTTGCTATTGCGGTTATGCTATGCATTTTTTTTTATAAATGATTTGATTTTTCACCTCATTTGAACATACTATTTTTGTTATCTTTTTCTTAATTTTCAATTTTTGTGTATAAAAAAAGTCACAAAACTTATCACAATATAGTAAAGTGTTTTTTTTCTCTTCATGAACAATTTCTTATTATAATGACATATAATGTCTTTTAAAATTGCACATATTAACGTTCGTTCTCTTACTGCACATTTTGATGGTGTCAAAAATCATGGCTTTATACTGGTTTTGATACAAGTTTATTTCATATAGACAACTTTAATTTTATCACGTTGCTAGAAATGGTAGAGGTGGTGGTGTTGGAGTTTATGCTAAGAGTTCCATCGATATTTGTGTTAATCTGCAAGAAGTAATTGAAGGCCTAGAACAACTGTGGATTAAATTTAATATTAACAATAAAACTTTCAATTTAGACATAATATATCCCCCTAATCATAATTTAAATGACTTTTTTAATAAATTTGATGAAACTCTTGCAATGGTTATGCCTTTCTCAGATGAGGTTTTTTGTATTGGCGATTTTAACATTGATTGTTTAAAAATCGATTCTTCTCTATTTAAACGTTTACAAGAAATTCTAGATCTTTATCATTTGAAACAAATAATTGTAGAACCTACTAGAATTACAGATTTTTCTGCAACGTTAATAGACCTTATAATTTGTTTTGTAGATTCTGCGGTAGCAAACGCTGGCGTGCTTGCCGTGCATGAAGTTGCTGACCATTCTCTTGTCTACTGCAACATCCCCTTCTATAAACAATCTGATATCTCAGTTACTCGTACATATCGCTGTTACTCACATTTTGATTATAACCTTTTTATTGAAGATCTTTATTCGGTGCCATGGTTTCATTCATTTCAAAATTCATTTTTTAATAACAATTTACTTTCATTGTTCGACCTTCATGCACCTTTTAAAACCCACACATTTAACCATGCATATAAGCCGTGGATTACAGATAACATCAAATTTATCATATCGTTAAGAAAAAAGCTTATAATAAATTTAAACGTACAAAGTGCACTGGAGATTGGAATTACTATAAACAATTAAGAAACTATTTAAATTTTGCAGTGAGAAAAGAGAAACGGTGCTATTTAAATTCTGTCTTTGCTTTAAAAAAGTTAATATTTTTAATAAACAAGCCGCATTAGGGCTTTCGACAGGTGTTAGTGATCCTGAACTATTGAATCTACACTTTTCTTCTGTTCAATTGTCTGATGACCCCGATCCAGAACTTATGAATTTTTATATCAATAATCTTCATCCTAATGTATCACAACTTCTAACTTTTCAAGAAATTACGGAACTTGAGGTTGAAAATGCGTTGAAAACAATTTCATCTAGCGCCGGTGGTTATGATGGTATTACATTGCATATGATTAAGTTGTGTTGTCCGTTTATTTTACACTATTTACGCCATATTTTTAACTCATCTGGGTTTTTTCCGTCAGCTTGGAAAATTGCTAAAATTACACCTATTCCAAAAATCTGGTGTTTCAGAAATTAAAGATTTTAGACCTATCAGTATTCTACCGGTTATCTCAAAATATTTGAAAAACTGCTTTGTGAGCAGTTGCTGTACCACTTGAATCATTTCAAATTCTTAAGTGATTACCAATCTGGATTTCGCTCCGGATTTGACTGCACTGGGGTACTTCTAGGTGTCATCACACGCAGAAAACAAGTGGTTTGTTTTGCCAATGCTTCATCCAGTTTGTTGAATGTTATTTCTGGAGTGCCTCAGGGATCGATACTAGGGCCAATATTTTACAACATTTATACTATTAACATGTTCACTTGGGTTCAACATTGTAATATATTCACATACGCGGATGATACTCAACTTTTAGAACCATTAAAGCTGATCAGTACAATGAAGATATCATAAAACTAAATAAAGATCTTCAAGAAATTTACAACTCTTCTAAAAACATCAACTTTTTATTAATACTAGTAAATGTTCAGTCACTCTTTTTGGTAGAAAATCAGACCGCGTAGTTATTGCTGAGAACCTTGCTTTATGTATCAATAATTTTCAGATTCCTATTTCACACAGTGTTAAGAACTTAGGGCTTATAATTGATGAAGATTTAAAATTTACACAACATATTAATTCGCTAGTAAGAAGATCTTATTCAACTTTAAAGATGTTATACACCAATCGCTCCATTTTAAATGAATATACAAAAAAGATACTTTGCGATTCTCTAATTTTATCTATTTTTAACCATTGTGACGTTGTTTATAGAAATTGTATCAGCTATACCGATAAACGTAGAATTCAAGTAGTCCAGAATAGCTGCTTACGATTTATATATGGTATTAGGCACGCCAACATATCTCGCATATCCTTGAAAGAGCCGGTTGGATGAGCATGGTACAGCGAATGTTTGTTCATGCGATGTGTTTTACCATAAATTATTATTAACCAAAACTCCACCATACCTCTATAACAGAATTACATTTAGAACCGACGTGCACAATGTAAACATAAGAAGAAAAGATATACTTGATTTACTGAGGTTCCATCTTAAAACTTTTAGAAAATCTTTATCTTATGACATTTGCATGTCTTATAATAACTTAAAGCCTGATAACTTAAAGCTATGTTCTATTGCAGTTTTCAAAAAACAACTAAAAGTACCAATTCTTAATCGTCAATTGCAGTGATAAACCTGAGTACATTTTTTTGTGTTACTCTTTATTCTTAATTAATGGTGTGTTCTGAACTTTAGTGCTTGTACTGATCGTGTTGAGTGTCCCTTTTGCCAGTTTTCTTTATCTATGTTTTGTTGTATTAATCATGGGTGTAACCTTTAATATCAGATGGCTGCTTCTGCTGCCAATTTGTGGTTACATCCGATTGAAGCTGATGTAAGTTGTTAAACTATTTTTAAGGTGTTCTTTCTTTTAATAATATACATGTATTTTTTTTTCTTCTTTTATTTTGTATAAAATTATTATAATATTACTCAACTCAATAAAACATATATTATTATTATTATTATTATTAAAAAAGGCGAATGGGGAAAGGGGCAACACAAAAGAAATGGAAGTAAAATCTAAAAGGAATTTAAGATAGCGGGATATGTTTGGAAGAATGAAAAGTTGGAATCCCATTTAAAAGGTTGGGAAGGGCAAAGGGAATAAATAAAAAAACTGAAGAACAGAGGAACCTTAAAATAGTGCAAGAAATTGTGAAAAGTTATATAAATAGGGAGGAAAGGGGAGGAGGGGACGTACGTAATTATAACTACGTATGGAAAAGATAGAACAAATAACAAAAAGTGTTAGGGAGGGAGAAAAAGTTGTTATATGTAGAAGGAATTTTATCATAAGATAGGGAAAGACATAAAGAGGTGGAGTTGTACATATTTGAGAGAAAATGGAGAGAAACGTTTGATGGAGATTAATAGAAAAAGACTCAAACTATAAACTAATAGAGTTGTTTAAACGTAGGAAAAAAGGAGAGAGAAGAGGGGTTAAAGGAAGAATGAAATAAAGCAAGAACATAATAAGCGGTGGTTTGGAAAGGTGATAAAATTGATTCTCAGGAGAATGGGGAAAATGCTGAAAGGAGGAGATGTAAATTGTTTCACGGAGAAACGCACAATTAACATCATTTAAACTCAAGGATTTGATGATTCTCAAAGTAAACTTCTTGTCTCAATAAGTTGGTGGACCACTTATGCACAGTAGCGATATGAATGAATATCTTTGTTCGGTATGATGTGACAAGTCATTATCGAAAGTTCAACTTGTATTTTGACGCAACAATTAGAATTTAGTACCTCAATTCTCCATCAACTTAGTGACCTTAATTAAAATACTGTTGTCAAATAGGCATACAAAAGACGAAAAGGCAAAGAATGATCAAATGCAAAGTTCACAAAAAGTAGAAACAATGAAGTTAGGTTATGTTATATAATTCAAAAATTGTGGTGAGTTCACAAAACGGTACTTTCTAAAGGTGCGTTCACAATAGCATATCTTCTCTAAAATTATTAAATTATAATTTTATTAAAATTACGAAGTACGGTCGACGGAAAAGTTGTGTAACTAACTCTTGAATTAAACGGCAATTAACAATCTCAAACACATCAAAAAATATGTCGATTGATAGTCGCCCTTATTAATACACTTGTTTGTTAAATAACTATTAATAGAAAAGAGACGTTATGCACAGTGACAATGTACTATATTTGGGTATTGTCAGAGGGGTAACGATCAACGAAATTTTTTTCGTCAAATGTAATGTCAAATTTGACACTAGTTTGAGGTTATATTCCAGTTTCTGCTTTATTCATTGTCAAACCCAAAATATTCCCACAAAGTAACCAATAAAAACCACATGTGCAATGCGATCGCGCAGTGACGTCACGAGCTAGACAACGATGACTTTCTTTGAAAAGGTCTATTAGTTACAAAATACATTAAGAATATGGATTTCAGTCCTACTATAATTCTACGTAGGTACATGATGTTTCATAAATCGTATTATTTTTTTTATTATTTGAAATCGTCCTCCTGAAATTTTTTTATAATTTATCAGAAAATTTTACATTAAAGTACATTTGACTAAAATATTTAAATGCCGTAATTGTAAAATAAAACATGGATTTTAGCTCTACTGTAATTTTAAATGTACAAGGTGTTGCATAAATCATTATTTATTTAACATTTGTAATGGTCATTCTGAAATTTAATTTCAAATTCAGGTTCATGAGAAAAGGTTGAATTTAAGCAAAGGGGTCCGGTACCTTTTTTTGTTATATGAATATAATTAAGAAAGAAATTGTAATAACTGTAACCTACCAACCAACATCGTTAACCCCCGATCACATGAAAACAACTTAAATTGATTAAAACAAATTTCAACATTCGTATAACAAGGGAAGGTACAGCACCTCTTTACTTAAACCCAACCATGAGAAAACATTACATCATGTGCATGATAAATATAATATGAACATTCGAAATGTACACGGTGTTTGATAAATTGCATTGTTATTTTTCTTTAATATTTTAAATAATCATTCTGTAATTTTATTTCAGATTCAGTTTCGTGAGAAAATTTTGAAATGTTTGCAATTAAAAGTCGACCGCAAACAAACTGTTAACAACATATTCTAAAATAAAATCAATATGGTAGTGCGCGTGCGCGAAATACAATTTTCTCTATAATGGCATATCTCTTGTAAACGTAACATGTTGTTATTATTTTGGTCTATAACCAAATCTTGTATCGCTATGACTTGTAGATTCTGAGCATTAGTGACATTTATATAAAACTCCGTATTAAAGAGATAGATATTTATTTTCATCGTAATTGCAATGAGGGTAAACAATCAAACTAACCTTATTTTATAATAAGTTTATACTCCTTTTTAATATCGTTATAAATTGTTTCCCAAAATTAATAATTGGACCTTCCTTAGGAGTAGACGAGGTTTCCTAGAGCGCAATCTCTCTTGTCTCTTGTTTCGGTAAAACAAGAGACTAGGAAACATTATTATTAGATTGTCCCACTTTACATATCTTTTGAACGATACGTACGTGTTTGGAGAGAAACGTTTAAGTGCGTGTACAACGGTTAAGGACGGTTCCAAATCTGCCGTGGCTGAGCATTGTTTACATACTGGTCACAAAATAGATTTTGATAATTACGTTTTTTTTTTTTTTAATAGAAATATCAGTATAGAAATCATCAAACATCCCAATAACTTCTATCACGTTTATGGATTCATATCGTTAACCTCGCCCTTTCTCCTATTTTAAACCAATCAGCGTCGAGGTTAACGACCAGTGACGTTTCTCTTCTATACAATACGAAGGTAATAATAATGTTTATTGAACACATTGTGTACAATAAGGTATAAGTTCAACTACATTAGTTGTTCTTCCACCTATCTTTGAAATTAGACATTAATTATAATGCAGAGCATAGAGTATAAATTAAATGCAATGTGTACAGATTAACTGAAAAAATACTTAAGCAAATAATTCTGTAAAATGTAACTATAAGTACATAAGTTTAATTAAAAACTAGAAATATAATTATAAAGAACTAAAATATTGTTAAGTTGAAGTTTTGACTGTCTAGCAATCGCGCTCTTAAACAATGAATTGGAAAATTGTGGTTTGGACCCATATCCATTAGAAAATTTAAACATTTTGCTGCCCGGTAGGTAAAGGATTTCTTGAAGGCTTCAGTACGGAAAATCGGGATCTCGTAGGTAACTTTACGAATGCTGTTGGGGTTGTGACGATATTTTAGTTTGTTTATTAAATCCACTGGTTCACTGTTGTTTAACATTTCTTAATTACTCAGACTTTTTTCAGTCTAGAATCTGGCTTGGTTGATAAGTAAGTTACCTGACTTTTAGTAGTCTACCTTGAACTCGGTCCAATCTTGGATTCCTATCGTTAACCCCGCCCCGTCTTCTATTTTAAACCAATCGGCGCTGAGGTTAACGATATAATATGGAGGTATTTCCCTATTTTACTAATAATTTTGCTAATTATTTATGTTTTAAGATAACATTTCGAATATACCACGTCAGTAAGTCTATTATTTATCTCGTTTGCTCAACTCATAATAATAAATACATATATGACTTCCAGAAAAATTGCAACACCTAGAAGTTGTCAAACGATTTTAATGAAATTTTCAGGAAACGTCGTCAACATCAACATTTTATCCAATTAAGTGATTTTGAACGTGGCCGTATTATTGGTATGAGAGAGGCCGGACTTTCGCTAAGAGAAATTGCTCGTCGTGTAAACCGAAATGTTTCATCGGTATTGAGATGTTGGTCAAAATGGTCCGAGTAAGGGGTTCAACATCTTCGCCGTGGATCTGGACGTCCTCGAAGGACTACAGATCGCGAAGAACGTCGCTTAAGAGTTTTGGCCACAAGAGATAGATTTTCAACAACTCGATCAATTGCAAATGATTGGATGAGAGGTACAGGACTTAGGATGTCATTGTCATCTGTTTATCGCCGGATAAGATCTTATGGGTTGCGTTCATATCGTCCATTTTTGTCTTCCTCTTACACCACTTCACCGTCTACGCATACTAGAGTGGAACAACGAAAGGGTTAATTGGGCGCAAGAATGGCATCAAATTGTGTTTAGTGACAAGTCCCGATTTTTCTTGTGGGCCCACGATGGTCGTAGGAGGGTCAGGCGGATTCGTGGAGAACGTAAAAATCCAACATTTTTTGTGTAATGCAACACAGCCTTCACTCAAAGAGTTATGATATGGGGTGCAATATGTTATGGTAGCAGATCACCCTTGGTCTTTATTGACGGCAACCTTAACGCAGCTGGTTACATTGCTAATGTGCTACAACCAGTTGGTTTTCCACATCTTCAGGGGCTCCAAAATCCCATTTTCCAGCAGGATAATGCGCGCCCTCATACGGCAAGGGCTACAACCCTGTTTTTGGAAGAATCTAACATTGCCGTCTTTCCATGGCCTGCTCGGTCGCCTGATTTGTCGCCAATTGAACATGTATGGGATATGATTGGTAGACGACTGAGTAATTTACCGCACTCTCCAGATAATTTACACGATCTTCAGCAACGGATTCCAGAAGCTTGGGATGATATACGACAAGCAGCTATAGATCACTTGATTGATAGCATGCCAAGCCGTCTAGATGAGTGCATTACAAATAGTGGCGGAGCAACTCATTATTAAAAAACTTTTTAAGCTTTTTGTTTTAAATTTTAATCATCACTTTGTTTAATGAAAATAGACGTTTCCTGAAAATTTCATTAAAATCGTTCAACAACTTCCTGGTGTTGCAATTTTTTTGTAAGTCAGTATAAATAACTCTCAGAAAAATTATTCCAGCAACCAATTATTTTTTCCTAGGCTACTTTGAAAGGATTCCCGAGCTTTAGAGCCGGATGTTCAACAATTGAGGCGCAACTTTTTTTAAAAATACTTTTACATTATGCGACTCTAAAAGTGTGACATTTTGATCAAAGGAATGGAACGCTAAACTGCAGCGTTTATATAACAAATTGAAAAACACCAAAAAAACTTTACTCGGACACGTGTTTCAATACTATCAGCGAACCGATACTAAAATTAAAAACAATAAGAAGCTTACCTATACTATCTGCGTGTCACGCATCGTTACACTTTCTTTGATAATTTTATATAAGCTTGAATAATTCCGAAAATCCTAATGGACCGTTATCATCATAATTCATAAGCAAATTTCTATTTTTAAAAATTTCCAAACTTTTACGTTTTTATTATCTACCCTTTTAATTAATTCAATGTCGCCTACTCTATGGCCATTTTCAAGCATATGCATGGCAATACTGGACCTATCTGTGACGATATTTGACATGAGCTAAGTGCTCTTTAAAACGAGTTAGGTCTCTTGGTTTGCCCTATATATATACTTGCTTACAGTCTTTACAATTTATTTTATATAATCCCGATTAAAGAGAAAAATTGTTATCTCAAAGCAGATAAAGGCAATAAAGTAGTTATTTTGGACAAAGACGATTATTTTGATTCAGTTTAGGTGTTGCTTAATGAAGGCCCTTATTCAATAATATCTAAAATTCTCTTCCCAAAATGATTGCTGATACCCATATTATACCAAAACAACTTAAGATTTAGACTAACAGTATCTAACCCGGTTCTTCTTAGAATGTATTGTTTACCTAAGATACATAAACCCAGAAAAGCAATGCGGCCCATTGTTTCAGGTATTAATGCTCCTACTTATCTGATATCTAAATGGTTGTCAAATAAATTCATAACATTTTATTGAAAAATTAAAAACATTGAGCTGACTGAGAACGAAGTTTTAGTTTCATTCGATGTCTGTTCATTGTTTCCAACTTATGTATTTTCAATGCTAGTGTTCAAACTTCTGCCATAATTATCATCGAGGATTTATTAATCTTTCACCCGATTTTTGGCTCACGCATGGTAGCAACCTTACATCGATTATTTCTACACAAGGAAAATTTCCTTTTGTATACGGATTTTTGTTCATAACGGCAAGAAGTTTCCTTCACTCCAAATAAACTTTAATTATTACGGAGTTTAAGTATTTTAAACTAAATATAGTGTAACTTTTTATGATTGAATCTATTTTGATTGATGGGCTTACAAGCTTAATTATTTGGTAATATTGTAATTTACGAAATTGTTATCCTTCGTTTCAATTTTTAGGTTAGGATTTTAGAAGTTTGATCTTTGATCACGTGGTTTAGTTAACATTGTTTGAATTTTTAGAACAAGATACAACATTTAGTTGGTTAGGCGCTTGTGGTGGATGTTGATCATTCTCGTTGCCATACTGACTGACATCAAGTCAACACTTTTTTGTTGTGCTTGTTACTTTTTACTTTGTTACGAACAGGAATGAGGTGAGGGTAGTACCTTTTGTCTCATTCATCACTCATCATGAACTGACTCTCTTATATTATTGCTAGTGGATTTGCTTGCTCTGTGGGTATCGGCGTGAGAGTTGTGGGAGTCAATGCTGCCAAGGCCAGACTATGCCATGGCGTACCACTACTTCAAATTTTTGGATTTTTTTAGGTTTTTTCTTTCTTTTCTTTCATACATTTTAGGAGACGGAGGTTTTACAGTCGCAATCTTTACTGCAGGGGTGACGCTTAATCTTCGAGTTTACTCTTTTCGTAGGTGGAAGGAAGTTATCTTCGGGAAGAAAAGTAGTAGACGTTGTGGGTTTTGTGGAAGAGATGCTTCTGTGCGACTCACTGGGCATTCGCTTTGTGTATGTAGCTTCCGACCTCAATAATCTTCTTGACCTCTTAATTTTAAGTTCAACATTATGCTTTTATCCTGTTGTTCCTTAAATCTTTCTTAGAGATTCGTATTTGAAGGTTGTTAGCTGGGAGGGTTTTTAAGGGTTCTTTATCTGAATTTATTTTCTTATTTCTTTGTTAACTTTTTCTCTTTTTGGTGTTTCGCTTTTAGCGACTTTTTCTGCTAGAACTCTATTCTCTCAATTTTCTGTTCTTTACTAGAGGAATCGTCAATCCGCAAAATCCACTCTTTTCATGTCTTTTTTTCTCGTAACTTTTTTTTTGGGCGTTGTCGGTTTTATTTTGCTGGGAGGAGTTTTGTAACGAGTTTTTTCTGATATCCATGTGATATCATATGTTATTGTTGTATGAACTTGTTACTAAGTTAAACGTTGTTTATTTATAATTAGATTTTGTGCATCCGTTATTGATGCTTTTTCTATCGTCATTTAAGAGAGATATTTACGTAAGCAAGCAGATGTAAATTTGTACGTCGAATTATTGCTTTTTGTTATCTCTCACCCCGACAACTCGACAGCAAATCCATAAGGATCTAAACGGAGCAGCGAATAAATTTACATTAAATAAAATTTTTGTTTCTCATATTAGAAACGTCTGTTTAGGTCGCACATGATACCAAATTACAGGTTATCGAATCTTCAACACACACATTAGAAAAATGAAAATATAATAATGTATGTCCTTTTAATTGCGGTCTCATTTTTATTGTTTGCTTTAGTTGATAACTTTCCCAATTTCTATATTGGGTCTTCTTAAGGAGTTAATAAACGGAAATTGATCCAAGGCATGTGAGGCTTAGGTATATTTGATGAAGTACACGGTAAGTGATCCAGTTGACATTTACGTTATAACACATAAATAATTTAATAATTTAACAATAATTACGCCACTAACATAAAAATAATATTACAAACTATAATGGGACGATCTAACATGTAGAAAAATTAAAACGATTTCGGCAAATAAAGGAACTTGGTATCTTGATGATCAATGTCCGTTCATTAAGTCCTTAAGAAGACCGAATATTGGAATTGGGAAAGCTATCAACTAAAATTGAATTGTTTTTATCTTTGTTTCTTATTGTAGTAATAGCTTTCTTTCAACATATGATCTAACCGGATGTTTGAATAATGAAAATCAGTTATTTTAATGAAATGTATGATAAGATTAGATTCTATATAATTTCAAACATAAATATTTTTTCTAATGTTGTGAGATTTTTGCTAATGAAAGTCGGTGTTCGCAGTTTGACAGATCATTTAATTTGCCTTTTTTTAAAATTTATTATTATTATTAGACTTATTTTGTATTTAACAGTAAAAAACAAAACAGTCAATAGCTGAATTGTGAGCGTTATCAGTTACTATATCATTTTTAGCGCCCAAAGTGGGGCATCAACACTGCAGATTAATGAGATTTTGTCATTATATGTTTTTCAAAGAAACTAAAAATGTTAACACCAGTTTTATTGATTTCAGGGCGCTGGCGGACACGAACGCCGACGGAAAAATGGACATAAACGAATTTTCGATAGCATGCAAACTCATTAATTTAAAATTGAGAGGTTACGACATTCCAAAGGTTCTTCCACCTACCTTAATCGCTTCCTTAAGAATGCATAACAACCCACCGGCCATTCCACCTTTACCGACGAGCGTTTCTCAACCACCTCTAATACCGAATCTAAATAATTCATTGATTAATTCACAACCGACCAGCATTCCCACCGGAATTGTACCACCAATGCAAAGTGGGCTCCCTGCTATGCAAAGCTTTGTCCCGCCGCCACCTCAGCCGCTAGTTAATTTCGGTTCTCCTTTAATAGCGGGAGTTCCCGCTCCGCAGTACCCGTAAGTGTGAATTCGGTTCCAGTGGTTCCGCCGCGCCTTTAATCACCGGCACAACTATGCCTTCTGTTACTGGAACTGTTTTACCACCTGCAACCAATGTTGCTGCGGCGATAACTCCCGCTTCGGTTCCATCGGCACCAGGCTCGGTTCACTCTACCCCAAGGGCAAGTATTGCCAGTTTAGACCGCGTTCCCTCCATAGATTCGCCGTAAGTATAATTATCGTCGACTAAAACCTATGATCGAACATAAAATTTGTAGGCTAGTTGAATGGTCGGTCCCTCACCAAACTAAATTAAAGTATACTCAAATATTCAATACTACCGACAGAACACGTAGCGGTTATTTATCAGGAGTACAAGCTAGAAAACGTAATGGTTCAAACGAAGCTTTCTCAAAACATCCTTGCACAAATATGGTAGCTTTCAGTGGTGATTACTTTTAGTAGATAACGACCAATTTTAGGGCTTTATCTGATATGGATTCTGACAGACGTTTAGGTTACGAAGAATTTGTTTTGGCTATGCATCTTTGCGAACAGGCGCTGCAAGGAGTTTTACCACCTACGACCTTACCGCCTGATTTGGTACCGCCTTCTTTCAGGAAAACCGTTCGAACTAGTTCGATTTCCAGCCAAGGCAGTGGACCAATTGAACAAGATCCAGCTTCGACGTTGCCTACAAGTAAGATGTTTAATCGATAAGATTCTTGTCAGTGTTGGTTCATTTTAGCCACTTTTGAAGATAAACGAAAGAGAACTTCGAGAAAGGCCAGGCAGAGTTAGATCGGAGGAGGAAAATGCTATTGGAACAGCAACGGAAAGAAGCGGAAGAGCGCGAACGTAAAGAGCGGGAAGAGATCGAACGGAGAGAAAAGGCCCGGCAGGAAGCTGAACGGCGTAGGATGGACGAGTTGGAGAAGCAGATGCGAGAACAACAAGAACAGAACGTCTGAAAGAAGAAGAACGGAAACGCCAGGCAGATCAACGGGAAGCTGCTAGAAGGAGATGGAACGTCAGAGGCAATTAGAATGGGAAAAGCAACGTTCTCAAGAACTTCAGCAGCAACGTCAAAGGGAGCAGAAACCGTCTTGAAACTGAAGGCGAAAAAACCAAAGTCTATCTATAGAACTCTCTTCTTTAAATGAAAACATAAAAGAGCTCTCTCAAAAAATATGTGATACGCGCGTAGGCGTTTCGAACGTTAAGACTACCATCGACGGGATGAGATCGACGAGAGACTCTCAAATGCAGGAAATGTCTCCAATTGAAAACGAAGTTAAAGGAACAGAATGCGAAGCTTTATCTCTGTCGCAAGAAAAGTCAAGCTCGACGCTAAAAATAAATTGAATCAGCAAGCGGAACAAGGAGATCAAAAGCAAGCGTTCGATAATAAAGAGATAACCATTAAGAATCTGAAAGAGAAAATCGAAGATTTGCAGTCGCAGATCGACGGTAAAATGAACGATATCGAAAACAATAACTCGCAACTGCATGATCTCAGGGGTCAACTTACTCAATTGTTGACCGAGTGCGAGAAATTGTACAGAATATACGAACAGAAACGTGATATGGTGGTCGATATGAAAAACACAACTAAATCTGGCGACTACAATACTGCTTGGAAAAACGACAACGATTGGGGATCCGCTCGAGCGACAACGCGTGGCCTGTCGATAACTGGGCGACGAGTCGCCCTTCGGAAAGTGGCGAAACAATTCTGGCCGTGGCGGTTAAATATCGTGCTTTATACGATTTGTCGCACGAAACTCGGACGAGATTTCGTTTCAACCCGGTGATATAATTAATGTAAGTTTTTCTCTAGTTTATGGGTGGCGTACTGGTTGAAGTAAATTTAATGGGCTGGCAACCTGATTTTTGGGTTAAAGTGACGGTTTATGACATTATCATTTTTGGATTAAGGTTTTTAGGCTGTGGTTTCTTAAACGCGCAGCAGCTGCGCTGCAACCTCGATGTGCTACGACTTGAAATTAGTGCGCAACCACAGAATAAATAATACGCTACGCTCAGAAGCGAAATTCCTCGCGGCTTTTTTAATGTTCTGAGGTTAAATTAGAGTAACCTTGAAGCCATAGTTTTGGTTTGAATAATTTCTTGTAGGTTACACAACTTTTATACAGTGTGTCCAAAATTCGATGCTCACCATTGGTATTTTGGAAACGGTAAGATTACAGGGTCGGTTAAATGGAACAATATGGAGGTATTTATCTTACCTCTTCAGACCTTCTCTTGTTTTTCCAAAGAAATGCGTTGCCTACTAGATATTGCAAAAAAGTGAAAATCGGCATTTTCTTTAAACTTGCGTAGAATCCACACTATTTATCCTATCAAAAAATATGTAAATATAAAAGTTGTAGACATTTAGATATTGAATAATATGCGTCATTAAAATATTTTTTGCTTGCATCAGTAGCGAAATATGACCCAAAGTTGCATTTTTTAAATGGAAATGATAATTTATTTTATACAGTTGAATTACTTGATTTTTTCCTTTTCAACGATATAAGGTTCGAGCTATTTATCTTGTGTACTTTAGAAGATATAAAGAAAAATCGTTTTTGAGATCTGTAGATGTATTTTAAAGCACATCACACTATCCATGATTGCAAATTTTTAAGAAACAAACAACTGCACATCAAATCTGTCAATAATATTGTTACAGTAGTATCGTGTCAGAACTTGTAGTTGTTGTAGTAAGCTATTCATATTCAAAATTGATGATGCAGTTTTCAAACCATGAAAAAACGGACATGTTTGTTGTCTACATAAGATGCCATCGTAATTCAACTGCGGCAGCAAATGAATATCACAACTTATACCCCGAAAGAAGGCAACCTCACAGAACTTTGTTTTCCCGACTCGAGCAAAATCTTCGACAAGGTGGATCCTTCACCGCCATTCGTCCTACAACCTATCAAAAGACAATGAGGATGCTGAAATAGCTGTTCTAGCCGCTGTTAATGTTGAGCCTTCCGTTTCAGTAAGAAAAATTTCGAATGACAGTGGTATGGCAAGAAGTTCAGTACATTATGTTTTAAAAAGAAGAAATTTCATCCTTATAAGCCAATGATATGCCATCATATCAAAGAGAATGATTATGCTCGAAGAGTTACATTTTGTAGATGGTACCTGGATGAAGTTACAAACGATAATTCTTTTTCTAAAAAAATTTTTTGGAGCGATGAAAGTAGATTCACAAACAACGGCATTTACAATCGGCATAATTATCATTATTGGAATAATGAAAATCCGAAAATAGTTCGAGAATCGCGTTTTCAAGAACGATTCGGATTTAACGTGTGGTGCGGTATTTTGGGAAATCGTTTGATAGGTCCATTTATTTATAATCAAACGCTTAATTCGACTAGATATCTTCAACTGCTGCAAGCCGAAGTCGAAGATGCATTGGACGAGCTACCTATTCAAGAAGAAAGAAGTATTTTGTTTCAGCAAGACGGCGCCCCGGCCCATAATTCCAGGATCGTCACTGAATATTTATCAGCAAGATTTGAAACCGTTGGATTGGAACAAACGGTTCCATACGTTGGCCTGCGCGATCACCAGATTTGTCCATACTAGATTTTTCCTGTGGGGACACATAAAAATTTAGTATACGTTGTCAATTATGAGAACGTTAATGATTTGCAGCAGAGCGTCATGCAGGCCTTTAATTCAGTTAGCGTCCGTCAATTAATGAATTGCCGAATAAATATTGAAAAACGCTATACAAAATGTTTAGAAGTCAATGGCCGCACTATTGAGAATCTTTTATAGGAAAACTCATTCGTTTTACGATGTTATCCACCCGTTATGTTTTTGTTATTATTGCTTACAACTTGGTAACATTATAAATCTGCCTCAAAAACGATTTTTCTTTATATCTTCTAAAGTACACAAGATAATAGCTCGAACCTTATATCGTTGAAAAGGAAAAAATCAAGTAATTCAACTGTATAAAAATAAATTATCATTTCCATTTAAAAAAATGCAACTTTGGGTCATATTTCGCTACTGATGCAAGCAAAAAAATATTTTAATGACGCATATTATTCAATATCTAAATGTCTACAACTTTTATATTTACATATTTTTGATAGGATAAATAGTGTGGATTCTACGCAAGTTTAAAGAAAATGCCGATTTTCACTTTTTTGCAATATCTAGTAGGCAACGCATTTCTTTGGAAAAACAAGAGAAGGTCTGAAGAGGTAAGATAAATACCTCCATATTGTTCCATTTAACCGACCCTGTAACTCTTACCGTTTCAAAATACCAATGGTGAGCATCGAATTTTGGACACACTGTATATCATCGTTTATATTATACAAGCATTGATACCCGGTATCGCCCAGGTTACGCAGGCCCATCTTTGCTTCTAGTTTCCTAGAGAGGTTAGGGAGGGATGGGGCCTAGCCTATGTTAATCCTTGTAAAATTTTGGTCATGTAAGTCAATGCCCTGAGAGATGCTCCGTTTAGGTGACCATAAGTAACAAACAGATGGACAGACAGATAGACAATCACCTATATCGATATTGATGTAAAACTTTGTAAAAAACATTAATTTTTGTGGTTAAATGTTATTAATTTTAACAAAAAACACGAATCTTTTGCAAGATTCGAACCAAAAACCTGCGTTGGAATAGACGGCGATTCAATACACGCGTCAAACGCCTTTTTGGCCTATAATTTTTACGTTTTACGCAAAAAAGTCCTTTACGAAAATTAAAGACGCTCTTACGGTTCTAATGCTAAACGATTTTGAAAAAGTATCATTTTTCAAAATGTTTAGTCATTTTGAGAGGGACTCTATATTAACTTTTAGTGCTGTATTCGAAACAGTCGAGAAAATTTGGTCGGCGAAAACTCCGTTTCTGCCAAAATTGGTCGGTTGAATACCCGGCGTGGTCCGTGTTACGCAGGCCCATGTAGGTGCCAACTTTTCTTTGTAGTTCCCCTCAGACATAATCACCTATAGATTTTGGTTAAAGTGAATGAAATTACAATGTTTTCCCATCATAAGATTATTGTACAAGGAAATATATGATGAAATTGATGGAGTGCCCAATTTTGTTCCATATGACATCTTTTTCTACGTTGCTTTTGTACTCGGGGTGGTTTAACTTCCACAATACTTCTTAGATGCTTACAATTCGATTAATTTTTTGTGGTCTTGGTTGGAAACATCTTTTCCTTTCCTACTTTCTCTTAAATGACCACTAGAAACCGAACTACTCCCACTAATAGTCCTGGCCTTATTCTCTACGAAATAGCGTAATGGGAAATTACTGCTCCAAGAGGATTTGGCTATGACACAGATATTACTGCGCGCGCAACTAATTCCAATGAATTTCATAGGCCAGAGGTTGCAGAACTTAACTGCGCTTAGACAGCGCCACTACTGCGCACCTAGGAAACCACAGCCTTAGAAGTTTCATTGTATTTTTAATATTATTATTTGTAATTGTTTGACATATGATGTCACATCTGAATTTGACAATCAAGTGCACCAACATAAATCGAAATTTTGTTGCCACCTTATAGAAACTGGTTCTATTATGAAGTCGCGACGTCCATAATTTATTACGCGTTGCTTGTTTTTTGGAAAATGGATTTTCATAATGCTCTCTTTAACTCGTACGCCATTGTATCAGGTGTCTGACTAAGAGGTAACCCGCTGTATCTCAGAAACTATTTATCGTACAACTTAGGGAAACAAATCTGTATAACAAAGACGCATAAGATAAACTGCTGGAAATTTCATTTTACGTCATTTTGCTCCAGTACTTTTTCCTACATCTTGTAAAATAACCGGTAGAGGTAAGTGAGGAATGATGTTTTTTGTTGTTATTGGTGGAGTAGAAAATTTGGAAAATACTTTCCAGCAGTTTCTCTTACGCGACTTTGTTTTTTTATTGATAAATAGGTTCTGAGATGCAGCGGTACTGTACAGGGTGTCCTGTTTTCAACACTTTTGCAGGGTATCTCCGTTATTATTGCAGTTTGAGTTTTGGGGTTTTCGCGAACCTTTTGTAAAACAAACGATAGCGCAGACAGATTTATTATGGCCCTCTTCTGTTTTGAAATACAGAGGAATTGAAAGTGTACATTTTCAATGCACCCTCTGTAATTCCAGGTATCTGATAAGTTATCGATTAGGTAAAAACGGAATCTTACACATTTTTTTATGCAGAATCCAGTGACGTGCTTAGTTTTTTTCTAGGTGTCCCCATTTTTGAGAGAGTTACCAAAGTTAGGATTTTTTAAATGGGACACCCTGTATGTCAATTTATAATTACATTCCACTCATTAAGAGCTTTCCAGAAATGTATAATAGTCGACAGTTTGTTCCCAATCGAAGGTTTAGAATCTCCTTTTTTTAAATAAGCCTAGAAACTAAAAGAAGCAAACAGATTTATTTTTATTAAACTTATATCAAAATCAATAACCAATAACGCGTACATATATATTTATAGGTGTTGTTCAAAATGGTTGCAATTTTTCCCTAATGCAAAATTGGCACTTTGTGAATTTTGTTCAGGCATTTAAAATTATTATGGGGAGACCTATAAATATATAAATACGCGTTATTGATATAGAGTGATGTAAAAATAAATCTGTTTGGCTTTTAGAAAAACGAAGCAGTCACTGGTTCTGCATAAAAAATGTATAAGATTCGCTTTTACCTACTACGATAACTTATCAAATACCTGAATTACAGAGGCTGTCTGAAAATGCACACTTTTCAATTTCATTCTGTATTTCAAAAACGAAGAGGGCCATGATACATCTGTCTGCGCCATCGCTTGTTTTAATAAAGAAGTGACACAGGTTCGCGAAAAACCCCAAAAATAATAACGGAGATACCCTGCAAAAGTGTCCGAAAACAGACACCCTGTACATTTATAAACGTGGTTTAATCATTGTTATTTAGGTTCCAGTCGAACAAACCGGGAACCCCGGGTGGCTGGCTGGCGAAATTAAAGGGACTCACCGGTTGGTTTCCCGAGTCGCACGCTGAACCTGTGGACAGGGTCGGTGTCGAGCAAGAACTGTGGAACCAGTCGCCGGGTTCAGCCCTAACCAGTAGAACCCGAAAGCAAACGATTAGAGTATGAAACACTTTTCCCCATTGTACTTTGTTAGTTTTTCACGTTTAAGTTTGCAGGGGAATCGAAATACCAGAAACAATCGAACCGATTCAAGAGATTCCCAGAAGCAACCCGATCGTTACAGAAGAAATTGCTGAATTTTGCATCGCGAGTTATCCATACCAGTCAGTAGAGCAAGGCGATCTGAGTTTTAATGCTGGAGATGTGATTACTGTAGTTAAAAAGGAGGGCGACTGGTGGACAGGTAAAAGTAGGTACTAACGTCGGTATATTCCCATGCAATTACGTGCAGAAGTATGACCCCGATGCAAACGGTTCGAATAATGGAGCACCTCCGCCACCACCAATCACTCAACCTCCAATTTCATCGATACCACCTGTCGTTACCACGCCTACTGATGGAAGTTCTTCTCAATTCGATAATGAGGTATCGCAAATAACAGATAGTAAAGCTGAAAAATCTCCAGACTACACAAACTCAAATACACAGGTAATCATTAGAGGTTTATAGAAGCAAAAATAAATGTGGATTTGTTGCAGATTTTAAAGGGTAGTAAAAAACCAGATATCGCTTCGGTTATAGCGCCATATCAAGCTTCTAGTACCGAACAGTTGTCTTTGCAAAGAGGGCAACTTATTATGATTAGGAAAAAAACAGATTCAGGCTGGTGGGAAGGCGGAACTTCAGCCAAAGGTCGTAAACGTCAAGTCGGGTTGGTTTCAGCTAGCTACGTGAAAATTCTAAACAGCAGCGGACGAACGAGTGGTCGTACAACGCCGGTCTCAACTACAAGAATACAACAAGAAGTAGTCATCGGTAAATTACCGTGGTTGTAAAGCGATACACTTTTAATGTTGTCAATGGTTTTAGATAAAGTCGTTGCTTTGTATCCTACACGGCCGCCAATCCGGACGAGTTGAGTTTTTCGAAGGACGATATAATTAGTGTAACTGCTAGAGAGGAGCCATCTTGGTGGAGGCGAAAGCTTAACAACGCTTGAGTTTCCGGACTTTTCCAAGCATTACGAGCTCCCCTACAACAATGTGAGTGGATTTTTATACATAATTTATTGATATTACTGTTTGAGCTGTTAAATCGTTTATACGCTACGCATCAGAATTGTCTCGTTTTTCATTTTCTTGAATTGGTATCAAGTGTAATCTTAGCATTTACATAACCCTATATTATGAAGATTCTTCCAATGGATGTTGTGGATGTCCAGATTGATTTTGGTTGATTCGTTAATCTTCTAAACACCAATTTACTCGTAAGTGAACTTCTCCGATTAGTTCATCAGTTAAATGGAAAACAGTAATTTTGTAAGTCGGTATTGACACTCGAGTGCGTTCACCTGAATAAGTTTTTATCACCTGCATAATTTGTCGAAAAACTATTTTGTCATTTAATCTACAAGGCCGGGTACGATTTTAAATAATTAAGCTTTGACAAATGTTGAACTACATAACAATTTATTACATTCGTTTTCTGACATTGTTGTTGAGATTTATATCTTCTTTAGTTAGAACTGCACGCTGATCTCTAAATTTTTTTCTTAACATTACATTATCTGTGTTGTGAAACTTTTGGATTGTGTAAAGGATCATATCGTATCATTTCATTGGGGAAAGTGTTCATGTCAATGTTGATAATAGGAATAATAAAGTTGTTGTGTTGTTCGGTAAAAACTTACGAATAACCCAAAAGCGTAAGTTGTATTCTTATGTAAATTTTGTATAAGAGTTATTTCATTAATACCAGCCCAATATGATGAAAATGAAAAGTGAATACACTTTATATTGCATTCACTTTCAAGACGGACGGGAGAGGGAGACCAACAAATGCAGGCAAAGTTCAGCGTGAACAGGGTGGCCAGAGCCGTACTTAGGTCTCGCTGGGGAAATAAATATCAAAGCCCAAATACCAAATAAGAATTTTATTCAACACAAGCATGAAGTAAAAATACAAAGTGATTTGTTTGTTTATTCTTTATTTCAGGTTCACTTTGGAATTATAGTATGGTTCATTTGGATGATAACATAAGGATGACGTCAACTTAATAATTGTTATTGTCAATATAACATTGAAAATTTTCTGTTACCAAAATGTAAATTAAAGTTATTACTTATATTAAGTTGGTAAAACATTACGTTTTGCAAATATTCGAATCAGTTGTTGTTTACATAGTTGTATAGATTATTTATATTTTGTGTCGTGTTATGTCTAAAGGCTTAGAAAAAGAATCTCAAGAGATTGGTGGTATCTGCTTGGACTGTATTTAAGTTGTAACGCAAAATTTTGTGACATTACTTTGATGAGTATAAAATACATAAAGAATACTTATTTTGTACATACAAGGTAAAAGTAATTACCGATAAACATATATGTTGTCTATAGCAGTGTTGAACTCAGATTACGAGGATGTATTGATATCTAGTTAGCCTAGACCAGTTCCTTGCATAAACAAAATATTGCGTTACCATAGCAACGAACAATAACTTATTAGAAGTGTCAGTGTAAAGTTTGACGTCAAAAAAGTAAACCAGAGTCACGCAATAAATTAAATGAAAAAAGATGTCCACCGAAATTGTGAAAATCGAAAAATTGAGTATCGAGCCATCATCAAGTACCTGTATTTAAAAGGGTTAAGAGGTAAGCAGATTTACGAAGATATGCTTAATACCCTTGGTGATCAATGTCCTTCGTATGCGACCGTCAAAATTGGAATGCAAGCTTCAAAAGAGGTAAATTTTCCATTGAAGATGATGACCGATCGGGAAGGCCAGTTTCTGTGTCAGTCCCCGAAAATATCGATGCAGTTCATGACATGATTTTATCAGACCGTCGAATTGGGCTAAAACGGATATCTGAAGCACTGAATATTTCATACGAACGCGTTCATCATATGGTTCACGTCAATTTGGACATGAGAAAAATTGCTGCAAAATGGATCCCCAAATGTTTGAATGTTGACCAAAAGCGTGCAAGGGTAGAAGCATCGCGTTCGATCTGTGCTCGATTTGAAAACGATGTAGACTTCTTAAACCGAATTGTTACTATGGATGAGACTTGGGTACATTTCTACGATCCAGAAACAAAGCAACAATCGATGGAATGGCGACACTCTGGTTCTCCAAGACCTAAGAAGTTTCGTGTCCAAAAATCTGCTGGAAAAGTTCTTGCTTCAGTTTTTGGGATTGCCATGGAGTAATCATGATTGATTTTTGGATAAGGGTAGAACAATAACTGGAGATTACTATTCGACATTACTGACCACTCTACGGGAAAATATTAAAGAGAAAAGACGCGGAAAGCTATCCAAAGGTGTTTTGTTTTTGCAGGACAACGCCCCTGCACACAAATCTCATGTTGCCATGCAAAAATTCGTGATTTAGGGTTTGAATTACTAGAACACCCCTTATTCACCCGATTTGGCTCCGTCCGACTATCACCTCTTTCCTCAACTGAAAAAAGTTTAAAAGGTCGTACATTTTCTTCCAACAAGGAGGTAATAGAAGCTGTGGAGGTCTGGTTTGCAGAGCAAGAAGAAACATTTTTTTGAAAGGTCTAGAGACGTTGCAGGTCGCTGTAATAAATGTATCCAATTAAGAGGAGAATATGTTGAGTAATAAAATATTTTGACATTGAAATTTTGTTTGGTTCTATAGTAGGCTAAGAATTTTTCAATATATCCTCGTTTTTTTTTTTTTTTGAATAATTAATTATTTTATAATAATAATTAAATAATAATATTATTATTGGTTTTTTTTTTTTTTTAGGGTTGTTTTTTTGGTTGGTGTGTTGGGTTGTGGGGGGGTGGTGTGTGGGGGTTTGGTGAGTGTGGTGGTTTTGTGTGGGTGTGTTGGTTATCTGATCTTCTCCAGCAATATGCGCCGAGTTTCTCAACAACCCCTTCGTTTGCTTTTTTCCTAATAAAATGGTATCATGTCGATATGTTTGACTTCTTTGTGAAACTCTCACAGTTTTTCGCTAGCTTCATCGCACTGGTGCTGGCACCATGTAAACACTGTACCAGTGTTTCTGTTATCGCCAACGGCATACGGTATTTAACCAAATGGAATCCTTCACTGGCAGCTATATACTCTGCTTCGGTGGTGGATAGTGCTAACACATTTCTGTTTGACTGCCCAAGTTCGCTCCATTTGAGTATTTACACAACACTCCTGCCCTGAAACGTCTCGTTCATGCATCACCTGCATAGTCGGCATCTGTATACGCTTCTAATTGTCTTCCGTTCGCTTCGTACAGCAACACATAATTCATTGTCGATTTCAAATATCAGAAGATTATTTTCACTGCTTTCCAATGTGCCATTTTAGGATTAGCCAGAAATTCCGACACTACACTAACACCATAGGTTATAATCTGGTCTCTGAAGCAACTGAAAGGTACATTAAAATACCCACAGCTTCGCGACAGGGAATTTCATTATCGTCACTTTTCTCTAAGTTACCACTACAAGGTATTTTTGACAGGATTGCAATCAGACATGTTAAATTTGTCTTAAGATTGCTCCTATAATGAGGGTGGCCTAAAAGTTTCCGACCTAAATAGCTAACTAAGCAATACCTTTATCTTAAAATTTATTTTTATTTTTCTACATAGGTCTACTGTAGACTATCACACTTCTCCCAGCGAATGCTCCCATCTCTTTAATCCGTCCAAATAGTACGCGGCGTTCTTCCTGCAAAATAATTGTTTGACCTCTTCATTTGACAAAATCTTTGTCCTCGAGCGCAGTTTCTTAGTTGTGGAATAGGAAAGAAGTCGTTTGGGGCTAGATCTGGTTAATAAGATCAGATAGTCAAGCAGTTTAAGGACATTACAGGGGTCCGCCACATGTTGAAAAACTCTACTAAATTGAGCAAGTTTAGGTACATTATTAAGAAAAAGTAATTGTTGTTTGATTAATTTCTTAATAATCTAGATATATACATCATTGTTTTACTGCAACCAATTTTAAAATTTTTAAAAAGTCACATGGAATTAAAAAATATCGCTCTTTGAAGAGACCCTTGTTGTAACTAAATTTGGAACTAAATAAAACATGTTTTTTTATGGCTACCGACATTAATATTATCTTATAAAATTACTTTGCTTGATAGATAAAGCTTTAACTATAACCTATAAATAAATAGGATATGGACTTATAAAACTGTACTAATTTTAAATAAGATGTACTTAAACAATTATTTGATCAATTTAGTGACTTTTTCGCCAAACAATAAGCTTAAGTTGGTAATTTTCTAGGGATATTATAGTTCAACCAAATTTGTCGTTGCATCGTAAAATACAAAATTCCCATTTTTCAAATTAGATACTTACCTGCCATCTACAAACGAACTCCGCAGCTTTAGTTATAATATTCACCGCATATAGTAACTGAGCGCGTTTAAATGCCCCCTTAAACCGTAATTCATGGATTTTCGCTATGGCAACTGTTGAAGTGTGAGCCGGGGCGTTGTCTTGGTGAAACTGGATTTTTTTTTCTGCAAATGTGGCCGTTTATCCGCAATTTCTGCCTTCAGCTCGTCAAGTAATGATGCGTAGTATGCTCCTGTGTAATGGTTTTTCCTTTTTGAAAATAATTGATTAGGATAACTCCATGACTATCCCAAAAACAGTCGCCATCACTTTCCTGAGCCGAAAAAACAGATATTGTTTTTTGGAGCCGGTCCCTCCTTTGCAGTCCACTGTTTTGACTGTATTTTTGTTTCAGGCGCATAGGGGTGTATCCAAGTTTCATCTACAGTAATTAATCGGTGCTAAAACTCGGATTTGATTGGGCCTAAACTCGGGCCAACAGAGCATGGAAATGTTCATTCGAACACGTTTTTTGGCTCCAACGTTAGCAAAACGCGCGGACACCATTTGGTGAACTTTTAGCGATGTTATCGTCAGTAGTTACAGTTTTTGAACGTCCCGAACGTGCATCATCTCTCAAGCTCTTACGGCCACGTTTAAATTCAGCTGCCCAAAATTTCACAGTAGTAAATGACGGTGAAGAGTCACTGTACACAAGGTCTTACTCATCTTTAATTTGCGTAGGCGTATTCCCTTTCAAAAAACAAATATATTATGACAGCTCGATACTCTATTTCTCCATTTTCACAAAAATACTCACATCGACTCACTCAAACGACTGTCAAATAAAAACTGCGCGTCCAAAATGGCTGAAACTTTGATGTGTTGGTGTCAAAAGATGGCACTACATTCCCTGGACTTTTATTGACGAGTGCTGCCATCTTCACGTTGAGGTCGGAAACTTTTCAGACCACCCTCGTATATGCACTTTGTTTCCCTCGAACACCATCAATTGCCGTTTGTGATTTCTAATCCTAAAAACAATTTAAGTTACTTGTAATTATTTTGAACTCTACTTTTAAGTTTCTAAGAAAGTTAATCAATTGCACTCTTGCAGTTTTCCACAATTAGCCTCCATCGTCAAACATAAATTACAACAAGCTTATTTAGTAATCACTAGCTAGTTCTAATAAACAAATATGAATCAGTACCACTTTTACTTTAAATCCCTGGACTATGTTGCATAAAAATCCACTAATGTCTTATTCCAGCAATACGGGGAGATTGCTTAAGTCCATAAATACATTTTTCCGAAATCCTTACTAAAGTACAAAAGAATTCGTGCAGTAGTATTTCATTATACGACGAACTTTGAAGTTCACATTTTCGCCAATAGAGATGTGTGTAAAATGTATGTAAATTTTAAATCGCGCATGCGCGGTGTAAACATTTGACGCCTCTGCAACTGAAACATTAGCATACGTAACTGAACGAAGTACAACA